>VWZF01005586.1:511847-709655 GCA_013396755.1 Sclerurus mexicanus
CAGAATGGGGGCGGGGGGGGGGGGATGGATTAATGTGAAAGTGTTAGCACTGGAACACATTTGGACTCAGACTTCAATCTCATTTCCTCAAAAAGGAATTTTATTTTTGTGCATCAAACTACTTGGAAACCTGAACCAGAAAAAGACAAATGGATAGCATTGGACAATTCACACAGAATATTTCTTATTATACCAAGACAAATCACTAGGGCAGACACAGCCTTCAGAGACCTTCTGGGTATGGCAATCTAATTAGTCCAGTATTTTCTATCTGTGTTAAATGATTGCATCATTATATTAGATAATAAAAGATTTTTTTTAAATCCACCTCACTATAGGTTTTTGAAGTTTTGAAGTCACTAATTTTGGCAGTTAGTGATAAATTAAAACTAATCTGTTTTCAATGTGAAGCACAGAATGTTACTTATTCATATCTATTTCATTTTCTTACAGCATTTTCCATTTCATTAATATCTTCTTCTGATTTTTATTATCTCATTTTAGATGTGTAACGAGTCAGAGAAAAAAACTAAAAAAGATGAAGATAATTCCAACTGCTGACACACAAGTAAAACTGCAGACTACTTAGACAAAGTTAATTTTTCTTCAACTAATACAACAAAGTGGACAGACCTTCAAGTTCAATGATATAATAGCAGCTTAAATGCAGTTTACCAATAAACATAGAGTAAAAAGATTTAAAACACAAGCATATCTTAAAGGTGGAGAGAATAATCAGAATAGTATACTACCACCTGAAAAGGTCTCATTATTTTGCGATTTAATTTCTGACTGTAATTTGTATGTGTGCATGTGCTATAATCATATTTAACCTTGGGAAAATCCTGCATCTGGTATATGCTTTCAGCAGGGAGTCCTTACACTAGCAAATCTGAAAATCAGATCTGACTTTATACTTCCTGTGATGCCAACAACGGCTCATGCAATTATTTGTCGGCTTTTAGCTTAGGGTTTTGTGAATAACTTCTTATACCAGCTATCATTTCTTGTTAATATTTTTAATCATCATGTCTGTAGAGGTCACTGTGATAGAAAGGGCAAATCATATAGAAAATATCTGTAGTCATGAATAAAGAGTTTGAAAATAATGCTATTTCTTTTCCACTGTTTCATCCACAACGTTACCTTTCACAGTCTGACCTCAAATGTGTTACAATACCTGATGAGAGCATAAGAATAGCAACAACCACATGTTTCTCCATAATTGCTGTTTGTCAGTCATTTCTTCAGCATTAACAACATTCCAGACAACTCAAGGTCAACTATATTTTATGCTAAGGGAAAAAACCCTCCTCACCAAAAGAAATGGGCAAGCCAACAAAATCCATTGCCAGCTTCCAAATGAGTGCTTGATTCTGGCTCATTTTTGTGTCCATAACTAAGGAAAGCAATGCCACAGAGAAAATTCTGGCCGTATAAATGGCAATGAAAGCAACTGAAAATATCACTAATAGTATTTTACCCTTTATACATGAACTCTGTGTTTTTGCACAGTGTTTTAATACAGAAATGATAACTAGCACCCTGAAATGACCTTCTTTATAAATTTGACTGTAACAGAGTTCTAGAGGATGTTGGTATGAAGACAATTATCTATCAATTTCTAGAGTGTATTAAAAAGTATATAATTACATAAAATATATAACCAGGTTCCCAACTTCAACCTTACTAAATTTACTGTTGAAACTGATAAGAAATATCACACTAGAATTAGATGAAATACGGTGGTGTTATAGATTTGATTAGGACCCTTAATAGGCACACAAGGATTGAAGAATTTAGGTAAGTATTGTCATAGTAGAGATGCACGCAAAAGAGAGAGAATTAGGATGAAACCAATTTAGAGGGAATTTTGCAAAGAAAGTAGCCTGATACCACCAACCACAAAAATAATGTATCTTAGGGATTTAAACAGGAATTACTGCCTGCCATTTTTACAAAGTGCTAGATAAAACTGTAGGAAAGTATTCTATACTTTTATTTCTCATATACTAAAGGCAATGGAAATTTATTCATTCTCCACAATTAGGCATCTTTTTAACAAAAAAAAACCAAAAACAAATAACTAGTTCTTACTTTGTTATAGGAAAATTAAAACAAACCTATGAAATAGCTACTGGCTCAGGTTAGAAAGGCATAAAAGAACATAGCTTTGTTCAGAGATGCAAATGCCATGTTTAAAAATCTTTGTTTTTCATGAGAAAACTATTTTCAGATTTAATACTGAACTACTCATTCTTTCTGTGGAATAGTAAAGGACAAGATTAATGTATTTTAATCTTTTGATGGAAGTTTTTTAAAGAAAGATTTAGAAGGGTCTAATGCCATGAAGCATTTGGCAAGAACACCAGTTGACCTTATGCACCAATTGTTTCATGTCTTTTGGCACTGAAATTGTTTTTCTTCAGCTCCACAATATGACCCCTGTTTCACTGCCAAAGCAGTCCTTGACATTAAGAAAAGAAATTCTGGTGGCAGCAGATTTTAGGGTATCAAAAATGGCAGATTCAACATCATCAGTCTCATGAGAGCATAGGACTATGCTGATGGAATTTTCCCCAAAAAAAAGTTGTTCAAGATCAACCTACAATTACTCATAAAAATTGAACAATATTGATAAATTCTAAAATTTGCAAAAATGTATCTGTTTTTTCCTAGTTAAAGAACTATGAGTAACAACGACGCATGTCTCAACAGCCAGATATCAACTAATGAAGCCTGACCCCATGCTAAACACACCATTATAAATAACCTATGAAGTTTTACAGAGATTAAATGATAAGTGCTACAAGCCGTCCTCAGTCCAAGTTCCAAGTACAGAATTATGATGTACATTAACCAGAATTGTTAGGACTCCATACCACTGGTTTTAAGTTTTGTCATGACAATAATTCAGTGTATAATTTATGGCCAGATTAACTCTTGCTCCCAGTCTTTTCCATGAATATCAAAAAAAAAACCAAAAAACCAGACATTCTGATGACAGAACATCTAGGTACAAAGGTATCATTATAATTTAAAAGTGTAGCACAATAAATGTGCAAAATATAAAATATGTTTGTTACACCTACATGTTTTATTTGTTGTGAAGTAACAGTCTACTTAACAGCATCCCACTGTCCATTGTCTAGAGCTCTTTTACTGACCACGTAATCACTAAAGGTCTTAGTGCTATGTTTAAGTGAATACAGATAAAGACAAAATAGGAAGGATCAAAAAGATGACAAGACAAATAGAAGAGAAAAAAGATTTAGAGAGAAGACTGAAACAACATTACCTCTAAAATTTCTTGCTTGTATTAAATTTAATGCTTTGAAGTTTTGTTTATCTATGGGAAATATATGCCTGTAACTCTACATATTTTGACTGTATCTCATCTTTCTGTCACTTTTCTGCTTGGGTCTCCAGCTTTCTACAAACACATGCTTAATTTTAATGTGTATGCAGTTCCAATGAAGTCACAATGAGGTGTTTGGTACACAGGTGTCTTCCTCTCATCACTTCACATCTTTACATGAACATCTCCTAGAGCAAAGTAGTGATTTAGTGTGGGACATTCAGGCACTTATATGCATATATTCAATAGTTTAATACAATAAACAGTAGTAGCATGTTTATATTGTACAGTTAATTTGGTATAAAAATACAATACCTTCTGGAAAGGAAAATTATTATGTTTTTAAACTCTTTCTAAAGTGGAAAAAATATTATACAAGACCATACATACATATATATACACATAATAATATTTGCATAATAATATAATAATATTATATTGCTGATATTGCAAAGGGAATATAATTTCTCTATACTTCTTTTTCCACCTTTCTTTAAAAGCACATAATACAACTACCTGGCTGCATACATAACCTATTCAATATTTTGAATGAGAAGAATAGAAAAGCCACGCATCTCCAAAAGTGTTATTGAGTTGTGTGTATTGCACCGGTAAGTGCCAATAAGAAGGCTTAAAGTCCTCTCTAGCTTCCTTTGGAATCTATTAACCCCAGTAAGGATGTACCAGAATTCATTCCTTGACTGCTCCCTCACAGTTATAGCAATAATCACAGCACACCTAAAAATATAGGATTAGATCTTTCATCTTCAAACTTATTCTACAGCTAGGATGAGGTCATGTGAGAGACATGTAAATCATCACTAAAAACATCTTGATGTCCTTATTGTCTTGTATGTCAGCTGGGCACCAACGAAGAAGCCAAAAATGAATTAAGTACTCTTGCTTTTATTCATGACTACAAGCTACACTGACTTATAGCAGTGATTAAACAATCTTGATTTTATGGCAAATATGCACTGTAAATAAACTGCACACTTATTTTTTTCTAAAATAAATCTCACCAGAAGTATGAGGCAGATTTACTGCTTCTACAAGAGTCTTTTCAAAGTGGATGTGAAGAACTCAATTCTCCTCTCAGCAATGCTCAGCTAAGGTGGTAAAGAACACACCCTGGAATATGTTGCACCAAACTGTATGCATGACACTTCAGCTTGTTTTCCTCTGCTCATTTACTTCAAAGAAAACCATTAGAAGACATTTCTTCTATAAGCTAAAACAACATTACTTCACCAGAAGACACAAGTTACAATGCCCTTTATTGCCAGGGCTTGTTATCCAAGTTTACTTAGAAATATATGATCAGAAGGAGTGAGTTTAATGAAACAAGTATTAACTTCAGAACAATTTACAGGACCACAGACTGTCTGAGGTGGAAAGGGACTTCTGGAGGTCACCTGGTCCAACCCCCCAGCTCAAGCAGGGCCACCTAGAGCCAACTGGCAAGGACCATGTTCAGACAGCTTTTGAACATCTCCAAGGATGGAGACTCCACAAACTGTATGGGTGACTTGTACCAGTGCTCGATCATCCTCAGTGAAAAGAGTGTTTCCTAATGTTCCCACAGAACCTCCTGTGCTTCAGTTCATGCCCATTGCCTCTGGTCCTGTCACAGACTACCAATGAAAAGAGCCTGGCTCTGTGCTCTTTTTTATTCCCTTACTTAGATAATTGTACACATTGATAAGTTCCCCCTGAGCCTTCTCTCCTCCAGGCTAAACAGTGCCAGCTCTTTAGCTCTTTCTCATACAAGAGATGCTCCAATGCTTCCATCATCTTAGTGGCCCTTCACTGGACTTTTCTCTTTTGTACTGGACAGCCCAGAAATGGACACAGCACTCCCAAGTGTGGCTTCACCAGTGCTGAGTAGAGTGGAAAGATCACCTCCCTCAACCTCCACTCTCCTAACACAGCCCAGGATGGCACTAGATGTCTTTGGGGCAAAGGCACATCGCTAGCTCATGTTCTACTTGATTGCAACTTTCTGCAGCCTATGTTTTAGACAATTAGTCCCCAGCCTGTCTTTCCTAAGCACATATTCTTCCACTGCAGTCATGCAAACTATTCCACCACATCTCAATGATCACAACAAGATCATATCCCTGCAACTGCATGGAAATCCTCATGTTTATTTTCTACACTTGTATAGAGATACGTCAGAGAGGCAGCCCGGTGTGCTGATTTCTCAGAAAGGGTCTGGGTTGTTTTTTTCCCCATGCCTTGTAGGCATTTCCTTGTTTACACACAAATACTTGAAATGCCCCCACTTTAGCCTTATTTTGTTGATTTTGTGCTCCCTTTCATTCACATCACCCCAAGGTTTTGCTGTCAACCCTGACCATTGCTCTGTTACAGGGCTGCCGGTAACTCTTGCCTTCTTGCCCATGTTGGCATGGCTATTGGAAAGCTTTCCTTATCAAGTCAGACATTCTGCTGGCAAAGACACCATTGCAAAGCTTATGAGGGTGGATCCCCATCAACACCAAGCAGGTGTTGATCCTCAAGCACAGTTCCACAGTTATAGAAACCAAATCCCTGTTGCCACCAACAGCCCCATGAACAAACGTTGATGTGCAGCATCTTTACACCCCTTCCCTTCCCTTCCAAGATTGAGAACAGCTGGGCCCCCTAATTACAGCCTCCAGAGCTCTGTAGTCAGTTTTGATACTCTCCAGTTTGTCCATAGTAGTATCATTGGAATGCACATGGAAGAACAGCAGGAGGTAACAGTCACAAATCTGGAAAAATCTTTGGCAACACAAGGTCCCAGATACAGATTTCAGACATGCAGACTTTTCTAGGCAGGAGATCAGGTTGGCAGAACGTTGCCTCCAACTCCCACTGCATGGAGTCACCTACTCCTATCACTCCCTATTTCCTCTGGGCAGTCTTGCATAGCTCAGGATCAGCTGGCCCAGATGCTTTGCTTGAAAGCACATCTGGCTCCTCTTCAGCATTGAAGAATCTCTTTTTTTCTCTTGCCAGTGCCTGAGTGTTTTCTGTTGCTAGCTATTTAATGTGCAGCCACATTCTTAACTCCAGAGTTAACAGATCTAACTTTCCATATACTGATTACTGAATCTCTTTTAGTGGACAAAAACCCCTGCATTTTTCTTTCAGAGAAACTACATCACAGAATATACACATGGAATATATTTAAGTTTGAACATCATTGATTAACAAGGTGTCATAAGGATACTTCTTGTATTATATTGACACTTTGTGTTACATTTATTATGATTTATGATTTTATGAAAGGGCTCTGATTCCTAGACAGGCATTCATTACTAGGGTGTGAAAATAAAATAAACAAAATACTTTTTGTATATCCAGTACTGCAAACTTTGCTTTGTACAGTGAGTATTCCAAAGAATTAATGCTTGATATATGAGTCAATTTGACAAAAAGAGCCATTCAATTTACTTAATAATAAATACATTTTATTCAAAGTGCCCTTGAAAGCAGCTATACACATCCTGAGTGTTCCTTCCTATGTACTTTCTAATCCTTGCCAATGAAATTAGTCTTTATTGATTTCCTAGCCACTAACAAAAATGTCAAAATAGAAGAGATAAATAAAAATAGTACTGACCTCAGTTTTGTACTTCCTGTTCCTCTTTATATATATGACAACTTTATTAATAAGTCACTTTTTGTGCCTTTTTTTCAGATGTTCCACTCTGTCTAACACAGTATTTAATCACATCAGGCTCTCACTGCAGTTTTAGTTTTACCTGTTGAAGCGTATCTTTTTTTTTAGTTTAATGCAATTTAATACTGCACAGACTAGTGTGGAACTATCCTGCAAATTTTAGGTCTCTTCATCATATGTACATTCCACCTCTCAGGAGGCAATAGTATGCGTTGTCTGTATGGCAGCTGTCTCTCCCAAAGCCAGACAGAAAAATTAATAATGACTTCTAGAAGTAGTATAGTTATAGTAATACTGAACTTTTTCTGTCTTCCCTTTATGTGGGATGCCAAAGAAAGTTTTAAATTTAGGAACTCCTGGCACTGATTAACATGATAAAGCTATAAGCAGTAGAATGAGACTGAATCACAGAATCATTGGCTAGTTGCAGTTGGAAGGGACATTTAAAGGTCATCTAGTCCATCTTGCAATGAGGAGGGACATCTTAAACTAGATCAGGGGCCTTAGGGCCCTGTGCAATATGACCTTGAATGTGTCCAGGGATGGTACATCCATCTCTCTGGGCAGCCACCCTCACCCTACTGTTTCACTATGCTCATGGGAAAAATCTTCTTCCATGTACCTAATTTAAATTGACCTTAGTTTAAAATTATCATCCCTTGTCCTGTTGCAACAGGCCCTGCTAAAAGTTTTGTCTCCATCTTGCTTGTAGGCTCCCTTTAGGTATTTGAAGCCTGCTATAAAGTCTCGCTAGAGCCTTCTCTTTTCCAGGCTGAACAATCCCAATTCTCCCAGCCGTTTCTCACAGGAGAGGTACTCCATCCCTTTGATTAATTTGGTGGCCCGACTCTGGATCTGCTCCAACAGGTTTGTACCTTTCCTGTGCAGAGGACCCCAGAGCTGGATGCAGTACTCCAAACAGGGTCTCACCAGAGTGGAGTAGAGGGGGAGAATCAACTCCCACATCCTGCTGGCAACACGGCTTTTGATGCCGCCCAGAATACAACTGGCTTTTTGCTGCAAGCACACACTGGTGGCTCATTTCCAGCCTCTCATCCACTGGCACCCCCAAGTCCTTCTCAGTCGGGCTCCTGTCAATCTGTTTATCCCCCAGCCTGTCCTGATACTGGGAGTTGCCCCAGCCCAGGTACAACACTTGGCCCCATTGAACCATGAGATTTCCATAGGCCCACTTCTTGAGCTTGTTCAGGTCCCTCTTTATGGCATTCTGTCCTTCAGGTGTGTCAGGAGCACTAGTCAGTTTTGTGTCATCTGCAAACTTGCTGAGGTGCACTCAGTCCCTTTGTCTATGTCATTGATGAAGACACTGAATAGCACTGGCCCCAACACACACCCCTGAGGGACACCACCTGTCACCAATGTTCATGACATTGAGTCATTAACCCCTTTCCATTGCTTCAGTGTGCAAAGAACTCTGTATTTTGTCATGTCCCAAATTTGGGACTCAAATTCTTATTTCCCTTAAGTTCTTCTAAGAAAATCTGTCATTTGTTCCAGTTGCACTGTTTTGTTTGCTCACAATTTTGTGACTTTTAGAGATAGACCTATAGATAAAATATTGAAGGAAATTCAGAAGATCTTTCAGTATCGCCTCTTTGGAACACTCCCTCTCTTTTCCCCAAGACCATAGCAACAATTCTAGGCCGGTCCCTACAACTGCTACAACAAACAACTTTCAAGTGCTCTTTAAACTGTTTCTCCTTCAAGCTCCAGTACTACATTTCTGCCAACTACACAGAAACTTTGGTCCTAAGGTACTCATTTAAATTTCCCAGAAAAATAGCTAAAGACCTTCAAGAAGCAGCCTCAGGAACTTCTACATCAGGTCTGAAATCTGTTCCAGCTGTTATGGTAATAAGACAACTGAGAATTTAACAAGCTATGCTTCAGAGAATCACAGAATGGGTAACACTGGAAGGGACCACAGTGAGTCATTCTAGAGCACATTGCACAGGACTGCATCCAGACAACTCTTGAATATCTACAGTGAGGCAGACTCCACAACCTCTCCAAACATTGTGTTCCAGTGTTCAGTTACCCACACAATTAAGAAGTTCTTCCTCATATTCCGGTGGAACATCCTGTGCATGAGTGTCTCCTCAGTGCCTCTGGTCCTACTGCTCAACACCACTGAGAAGTGCCTAGATCCATCACCTTGACACCCTTTCTTCAGATACTTATAGGCATTGATAAGTCCACACTCTCTTCTCCAGGCTGAATAGGCCCAGCACCCACCACCTTTCCTCATAAGAGAGATACTCCAGTCCCTTAATCATGTTTGTTGCCCTCCACTGGGCTTGCTACAGAAGCTCCATGTGTCTCTTGTACTGAGGAGCCCAGAACTGGACACAGCACTACAGATGTAGTCTCACCAGGGCTGACTAGAGAGGGGCAAGATCACTTGGCTCAACCTGCTGGCACTGTTCTTCCTAATGCATCCCAGGTACCCCTGGCCTTCTTGGCCGCAACAGCACTCTTCTGACTCATGGACAGCTTGTTGTCTACCAGGATTCCCACGTGCTGCTCCACAGAGCTGTGTTCCACCAGGTTGGCCCCCAGCCTGTACTGGTGCCTGGGGTTATTCTGCCACAGGTGCAGGACCCTGCACCATCTACTTTTCTGCAGATTACCTCATGTGGATTTGCACCACATCACACATATGTGCTAATGAGATTTAAGAATGAAAGCTCAAACTGGATTTAAATATTTCCCCTTAGTACAAGGTTTGTATACCTTTTTTTTCCCCCATTGTTCCTTTTGATACAAAAAAATACAGACTTTGACAGACAAAAGTGGTTATTTGTTTCTAAGTACTGAAGAATTTGAAACAGATAAAATCCCCATACACATTAAAAGAATTACTTATTTTTCTTTCCAGTATATCTGATTTTCAAGCCCACCACAAGAAGGCAGGCTGGAAAAGCTAGAAAAAAAGGCACTCAAAGATCAAGAAGAGTAACTGTGGCAAGTATACAACCCTAAGATTTCTTACATCATAATATCAAAATTATTTCTAAAAAAAAAAAACAACTGGAAAAGGCATAAGACCATACCTTTCATGCAGAGTTTTATTACTCTATAAAATCTACACGTGCATGCATTGGTGAATCCAATTTTAAATAAACACATTTTTCTGCCTGTTTTTTTCAGGCGTACATTGTAGGCAGTGCCTGCATATTTACCTGTATAGTTACAGTACTCCTTACCTCTGAGACATTAACTTCTATCTAAAACATAGCAATTCAAAGTAATGCTCAACAGAAAATCTTCGGATCTATTAACATGTATTTCTGTATGTGTCCAGCCTCATTTTCTTTGATGGGTCAACGCTGGTACATGAATTTCAATTCTAGGCAACTGGCAGACTTCTTGACAAGGTTATCAGATTGGGGCATTTAAATTCAGCCAAAGCAGCAGATGTTTTGTATTAGTTCAGTGGCTATTCATGAGCACATATAACAGGTATCAGAGGAGTTGTTATCGAAGATGATTCTATTAAACTGCTACTACCAACTGTCAACTTTTTAATATTTATCACTTCATGTTCCTAGATACAGTCCAATTTTTTCTTTTCCTAGATTAAGAAAATTGATGACACAGAGATAAAGTAAAATTACATAATTTTAACTAAAATTTCTAAAGATTTTAAAGCAATAAGAAAGAAACCTAATGCTTTTAAAAAGCACATAAAACATCTACCTAGCAATAATTTCTGAATTTTTTTGCCATTGATTATGAAGTATTGAGGGAAAAAAATGGATTATTTGAAAAGTGAATGATCCATTGTAAAATAATCATTTGAGAAAAGGAAAACAGTGACTACTACAAACCATAAAATAATAGAGAGATGAGGAGCAGAGGACAGTAAGGAAAGAGGAATGCAGGGCATGTAGTTCAGTTTTCTAGGGTAAGAGTAGAGACAAGCATCAGTAATAGCTTTCCATCAGAAGCTCTTACTCCTAAAAGTCTGGCACCTGACCTGATTCTTCAGGATATGGATCAGGTTTCTATGAATAAGAAATAATGAGTATATTTAAATTAGTTTAAATGAAAGAAACACCATATCTTTACTAGGACACCAAGCTTGGCAGCACTTTTTGTAGACTCTAAGAGAACAAAAAGCTCCTTGAACCAAAGACTATTGTTCCTTTTGACATGGTTTCCTGAGAAAAATGAGCTGCTTTGCTCAGCTCCTCTTGATCAATTCCAGTAACCAATTCCATCTAACTCCAACACATGGGAAAAGGTCTCAGAGATTTAACATTCCTACAAACTTTGTGAAAGCAGGCAACTGGATAGGGTGTCTGCTAGCTAAAAGAAAATGTGAATTTAGCAGTGCAGAATCTACTTCTCAGTCAAGGTACCTCTTTCAAATTGATTCTCTCTTGTCCCATAAAGGATAAGTTTATACTGCAGTCTGAGTAGTACTTAATTAAAATATAACCTCACAAATGCAAACCCATAGGAAACAAGGATGAATTTGGTCTTACAGGACTATTTCTTAAACAAAAAAACCCTCTAATTCAAAGCATAAAACCAACTAGTATGCGGCTCCTTCCACTCCCTCCATCTCTTTGGCATGTAGTCTGCCACTCTGTCTTCTTCCTTGCACTATGAATCTGGCATTTGGGTCTGCAGGGTGGCTCAGCACCAAAGCCCAGTACCCACTGGCTCCCCTAGTCATCCCTCTCAGACTACTGAAGCTATAACTATGGTAGTTAAAACCTGCTACAGGAAAAAACAGATGTGATCACACTTCCAGATTTCTTCAGAACTTAGTGCTGCTCATCTGCATCAAGCACCTCTGCCAAAACATATCAGATACCTCCCAATACAGAGGCATCATTTCAGTCTTACCCTTTTATACCTCTAGATAATAACAGATATTAAGAAGAAGCAAGGTTGCAGTGGTCACACAAGGTAGCTACATGCAAAACCTAAATTTAAGTGGAAATTAAGATCACAGTGACATATATGTGCTGAGTTTAAGGCATTTGCTGATTTAGGCAACTGTAAGAGCACTGATTTCCTGTGTTATTTGCTACAATTCAGGTGCCAAACTTCCACTTATTTTAATCACCAAGACAGGCAATCTAGTTCTCACTGCTTGTAATCATCAAGAATCAGGCACATAAAAAATATCCAGAAATGGTACAGAATTGAAGTATTTTATCCATCTTCTACTCTTGGTAACATTTATCCAAAGAGTGCTGCAAATAGCTAGAGAAATGTACAATGTGTAAGGAAATGTGCATTTTGCTACTATGCCAGACTGTTTGCTTTGTAGTAGGAAGTTAGTCCATTCTTTGGATCAGATTTTAGGTATAACAGTTGCTTTGAGAACATTTGAATGGGATCAGATAAAAATTCCAGCAGGTTGAAAGCAGCAGTTGTAGAACACTGTTAGTAACATGAGATGGATCATATCACTTCTGTTACTACTGCAACTTAACGATGCAGAACTTAATGGAAAAAAACCTCCTATCAGCCTATTGTCCAGTATTAAGCCTTCCACGACAATTCACTTAACTTTATTAACTATCTTTACATTGGAGCTGGAATAAGAGCAAGTTCATAAACAGTGTTAACACTACTGAAATAGAACACTGGTTTGCCTTGTCAATTAATAATAGTTTGAGAAGCGTTAACATTTTGAACCCTGAGTTTCAAAAATCTACTATTGAAAATGAATATGGTGAGAGACTGCAGTTCATGTTAGCAAGAGTACTAAGAAGACATCCCAAATATTTGTTCAGATCAAAGTAGTTCCTGAAGCAGAAGCAGACAGCAGTATTACATCAGCACAAAGCTGTGTTCAATTTAACTGCTGTGTAAAGATGTGCAAAATATCAGCTTGGACAAAAAAATATGCTAATTCAGTGATATTATTTTTTGAGACCTTAACCAGTGTACTTGCCCTTCAAATATGCCATAACCAGCTTGACTGATCCTTGTTTTAGGGTCAGGAAAAATCTTGTGGGTTAATTATCATACTGTTTACACATAATGGATAGGTGGGTTTTGTGTAGCTATGATTATCTGGTATCTAGCTGATTTCAGTGCTAATAATAGTTTGCTCTAAGAAATATCAAGATACAGTATTGATTTCAAAAAGACTGTATCACTGTGCTAATATACAAGAGATTCAATTAGTAAAGATGACTGGCAACATTCCTCTAAAAATGCTCTCGATTCTCCTGTGAATATCTGAAGTATGACTTAGCTAAATACATAAAATCAAGATCAAAATGCTCAAAAGGAATCAGAAATGTGAATTCAAAAACTTCAGAAGCAAGAAACAATTTCCAGATAATAAAGGCTCAGAAAACCTAGTCTCTAAGTATCTCCAACTGCTGTTACTAAATAATCAGCTGTTATTTTTTAAAACCCCTAAGCTAAATCTATTTTGAAATAAATTGCCAGATTTTCACTGTGAGTTCTCCAACACATTCTGTTCCATAACCTGACAAACTTTTGTAGTCCATCTGCTTTACTGAGCAGTATAAAGGTGTTCTCTATTGGTAAATACCAAAAAAGTTGAATGACAGTCTAACAGTGACATTTATTCTCTTTCTCAAGTATTTCAATAAGTTTCCTGCTGGTTTTCTTTTTAATTGCTTCTGCACGCTTTATGATATCACATCTTCCATTAAAATAATAAAATTCAACTGAAATAGGCTTCAGATGAAGCCAAAACAATTTTCATAATTTCAACAAACACTATTGTCTCTGTTGTTTATTATGCTCAAACAAACAACAAAAAACCCCCTTTTCCGTCTATTAGTGTAGGAAGAATCTATTCTCAAATATCTGACAATTCAAGTGTCTGCCTCAGTGAGCAGCTGTCCAACACACTGAAATAAAACTTAAAGTTTTCATCACTAAGGTAAATGGTCAGATCTTAGGGTTTGTTCAGGGTTTTTTTTGCTAAGAACCATATTTGTTCACACACTAGAACACAAGACTGTGCAAGAGCTTTTTCCACCAAAGTGCAAGGATGGGCCCTATACACTCAGAGTTGCAAGGGCTGCTTACAATTCAGCCCTTGGTGAAACAAACACCATTCATTCAATACACCTCTGAAAATGCATTTTTTCTGAAAGAAATGGTGGTAGGGAGGGCCAATGCCTGTGTCCTTTCTCTAAGATGGGCTTTCACAATCTCCTGGAACATTCAGTATTTGTACTTGGTGTTCAAGTGGGAGAGTTTATTTTTCTAATTTAGTGCACAAAGGACAGCCATATACTGAAAATCACATCAATCTGAGCAGGGGACAAATTAGAATATCTTAGGAGTCTTGTTTTACTGAATAAGGTTGACTAAATGCAGCTAACTCTAAATATCATTATAGCACAATTTTACAGCTTTTATCAACCTACTTGAAATTATTAGGTCTAATCTGTTTTATCATACCATTGCATAATTTTCATTTTTCAAATAGACTGGCTTCCTTATTTTGTTAAGTGTTGTTAAATCTGCTAGAATATACAACATGCAATTAGGTATGATTCATCACTTATGCCCACTAGTTAATTTGAGACACATTTTCCAATACAGTTTTCATGACAATGTATTTTCATTTCTGTAGTTTAAGCTTGATGCGAGACAGCTGTCAGTTTATTCTCATTGCTCTCTACTTTCATTGCTCCAAGCTTAAACTTCACCTGTCAGGCTAGCAAAAAGGAAAGTTTAATGTCCTTCTAAGTCTTACAAGCACACCTGGCAAAATTACAATACAAAAATCTCATCAGGAAACCTGAGAAAAAAAAATATAATTCCTTTCATCTTCTGTGTGTGTTTACTAAAAATAGAATAGACAGAATAAAATATAAGAGATTTTACACAGTGGAAAATTCTTCAGACCGACAAACTTCCTCTTCTCTCTTGCCAGGAAGAAATTTACCTCTGGAGAGTTTAGACCTAGTCATCAGATAGCATCATCACCCTTCTATCCTGTAAAAGCTTTCTCTGCCAAAAGAATAATATGACTCAGATCATCCTATGGACATCTAGAGACAGTATTATCCCAGTAGCATTGATTTCAATTACCATACAGACCTAGCCATTTCAAGGTTAGATACCAGACAGGGGAACAAAACTCCTCCAGTTTTAATCCATGACAGACACTGCAAAATAGTTCCTTTGTGCAGTCATGTTCAAGTTTGTTAATATGAACTCTTCAGCCAGGATGCCTGTTTCAGCTATATATATTTAAGTTGTTGCTGTCAAAACAAAGATTACATCATTTTACACCCATGTTTTACAAATTAGGTAGCCAGGACATCTGCAAAATGAAGGTTAAGGTCATTTTCTTTGGCAAAGGCTTTGATATTAACTGATGAAAACTGCTATTTGTATACACTGTTTCACTGTACTGGTTAACAGCTCATCTTCAGACAACCTGTACTAGTTTCTAGATACATTTTTAAAAGCATTTGTTTTTACTGATTCCAATTAGCTTTTGGAATGCCTTTAAAGAGAAAGATTGTCCTTTCTTCACTATTGATTTTCTTCTAGGGAAAAAACCCCAAACAACACAAACCCCACAACCTTAATAGGAAATAGTTTTATAAAGATATTTTTAGTATAGTTAGCAAAAAAAAATAGTTCCATGACACAGTTTGGACAACTTTATCCCACACACTGAATTAAGTATCTTGGTTGATGAAATCGAAATGGGTGAAGAAAAGCCTCAGGGCTATATGACTGTGTTGCCACCATGCTCTAAGAAACAGAGGAATAGGAAATCATACTAAAGGTCTGAAAAATGTGAACAAGAAAACACAACCTAAAATAAATAATAAACAAAAGAAAACTAAAGAAGAAAATTAAAATCTGAAGACCTCAATGCAGAACTCCCTTTAAGAATTACAATTTTGACAAATTTCCCTTGCAAATCTTGAAGTTATACAGTTAGAAAAAGATGCTTTAGGTAAAAGATGTTTCATTGGCAGCATATTAAGTGACCCCATCTACAAATTGTTTCTCATTTTAAAAATCAGCTCTTTCCCCACCTCCTTTCAAAAATTTCACTAGACAGATGCTCAACGCCTTTTCATTGACCATTGGAAACACTTGTTAATCTCCGCACTTGCTCACACCAACTTGTTTTTATATGTTTGCTCAAGTCCTCGAGTACCTAGGAGTTTCCTGGTGTCTTTAAATAAGCATAAGATGTAACTGGTGTGCTTTAATGACATACTAAGAGAAAAACATGCATTAAAATTCATACGGACCAAGGAGATTTGAACTTTAGATTCTGTAAAAAGTAGAAAGATTTCCTTTTCTATTACACAGCTGAGGAATGGAGATGCATGGGTGAAGCGAGTCCCTGAGATCATACAACTATGTAGAATGAGAAACTGATTATGAGCCATTGCCTTTGAATCCTTTTTTGCTAATGATGTTTTCTAAGTTGCTCAATGAGGGCCTAAGATACGGAGGGCACTTTCTTCCTTCCATTATATTACTGTAATATTTAGAGGGGTAAAACAGCAATGTATTTTTAAATACAAAATCTGAAGTTATGCTAAGTACCTAAGAGTCATCTGAAATTTTCTTTTTGGCAGGTTACATTGATGCACAGAGCACAAAGCACTGAGAAAATGAAAAGGGAATATTTATGACATGACACAAGAATGGACAAGATAGTGCATTTTTGAAAACTACAGATTATGTTTATTGGAAATGCACTTTCTTGAATGACTATTGTAATTCTCAAATTACACTGGTCAAAGCTAGCTATTTTGCTTTTTAGACACCTCTTTGAAAATGTGGTATACACTGAGTGCCTTTGTATGATGCCCACATTCATATCCACACAAAACATTGCTTTGCTTTCTAAACTCATAGCCTCTGGACAAGTCAGTAAAAAGAGCTTTGCTGACTAGTAAAGCAGCAGCCCAGCCTTGTGTCCCAACATTAGACAGTACAAGTTGGAGAGTGATAGTTGGCCACAAAGAATTACACTTTTTTCATATCAACTGCCTTCATTCAAATACTGTCAGTTACAAATTCATGTAGTGGTAATAAAGCAAATATTCTGGTTTAAAAAATTCTGCATCAAAAAGTTTGTGATATGATTTAGCCAGAGGTTCCACTAAGCTTCATAGTGGACTGTTTAGTTGTGCTTTCCACTTTCCCAAGTATACCTTCATATTTGATACTATCAACACACAGTACACCAAAATACTGATCCACAGAAGCCCAACCTCCAATGTGTAGAATATGTGTTTATTGCAACATATTAAAAGCACTGGTCTTTTCCAGGACTCTGCAGCATCTTTTCCCTCTTCATTCTTTGAAGAAACTCCTCCCTGATGGTACCTATTCTCTACAGTCTTCTTCCAGCCTGGCTTGGATTCTGAAGCCTGTACACATTTATGCTCAAAAGTTCACAGCTCTTAGAGTCCTGGTTATTTCCGTCACATGACTACATCCTGCCTTGTCCAGCAACCTTTCACGGATCTCCTTGCTAGCCACTTTTATAGCAAGTAGTATTGCCTTTCAACATCCTGACCCCTCTTCGCAGCATGGTGCCCAGATATAAGACCTCAAGCTCTTCTCACAAGCTCATCGAAGGGGTTTTACTTCAAAAAGACACAAGGCTTCCACAGGATTTATTAGAAGGGCCTTCTTTTATACTTTGAGGCCAGCCACAGGAAAAATGCTATGACGCTTTTGAAGGGGTTGAAATAACACACTTTTGCTGGCAAACT
This sequence comes from Sclerurus mexicanus, assembly GCA_013396755.1. Taxonomy (NCBI): domain Eukaryota; kingdom Metazoa; phylum Chordata; class Aves; order Passeriformes; family Furnariidae; genus Sclerurus; species Sclerurus mexicanus. The sequence continues at coordinate 529,615 of VWZF01005586.1, forward strand.
TAAGAAAATTTTAAAACAAGTATTCAATCAACATAAAGTATTTCACAAAGCATTCACTTAGCAAATTCAAACCCATCCCCAGGTTTAAGTTACACAAAGATCAAGAAGAAGAAATTAGGGGAAGAGGAAGAAGTAAAGAAAGAGAGAAAGGGGGTGGGGTGAGGGTGGAATTATAGCTACCACTGTAGATCCCACTACCACAAGCCCAAAAACAGTGGGGCTGTGAACCACGTGGAGGTTGCATAGTGCTGGTTTTATTTGCTCTGGACTCCTGGGGCCGCCCCCCATACAGGGCTGTGTTAGGGGCTCCAGGGGGTGTGGTGTGGGGCAGTGCACTAAAGGCTCTCGAGAAGGTTGGATATGAGGGGGCCAGAGCACAATTCCAGCTTGGTAGAACTCGATCTGCCCTGTCCATCCACACAGAGAGTTGTTTCAATCCAGTAATAACTTTAATAACTTTTTTTTTCAGTCACTCACACCACACCACAGCTTTATAATATCTCTTTTTCACAGAATCTTTCTGCTGCACCACAACCACTCTCAGCTAAAGATATTCCTTCAGGCAAACCCCCTTCCTCAGTCTACAGCTGGACTGATACAATCATTCATCTGGACCTACAGAGTGTGCAATGCCACTGTGTACCACACACCAGAATTTATGTGCCTGAGACAAAAAGCTGTCAGAATAATCATTATTAGATCTAGGGTCTTTTTGATGAAGTATTATATGGAGAAGCAAAGACAATAAACAGAAGGCACTGAACAGAAATACTTTGAAGAGGAGTTCTGCATTGCTTGTATGCAGCCCTTTTCTTCCTCAGTTTCCTACTGCTTTAACCTGTCAACTTCCAGGAATCCAGATGCAATACTATTTCAAAGAAGTTGTTAAGAATTGAAAAGTCTGCATTACTAAGGATTAGAAGGGTGGCAGTTACAATTATTAACTGCACACATTTTTTGTATCACCACTACCAGATAGAGCCTAAAAGCCCTTTATTTTGCCCTCTCTACATGCACAGAATAAAAACCCACAGTGTTTTCATCAATAATCTTGCAATCTAAACATTGCAAAAGGCAAGAAATGGGATGCTACAAGAAAACAATGAAAAAGAGATAGACTATTATGTCCTTAAAATCTTCATATCACACTAACTTATCAACACATGTAGAAACAAAACAAAGTAATTTTAAGGAAGGATGCTTTGGGAATAGTAAAACCCTCCTGAGCTTCTAAAAAAGTATGGGGAAAAGTTTAAAATGAAAGACTGAAAAATTAGCAAGTGAGCAATGAAAACTGGAGTTGAAGGAGGATATGAAATAGTTCCTGGGACAAGAGTTGGTACACAAAATATGTATAAATCATAGACAGAAGAAAAGCCACTTGGAATTAGTGAGATGCTTTTGTGAGGTATGAAGTATTCCTACCACTATTTTTTCTGGCCTACTATGGATGCAGATAAGAACTGTAAAGTTTTATGCATTTACATTTTATAGAAGACTGAGTATATGAACTCAGACAGTAAATTATGTTATTTCTACACTGACTTTGCAAAAAAAGCCCAAACTGGTTTATAGTATGAATGTTTATCACTATTCCACTTTACATTATATATACATAGGTTTATATATAGGTTGGAATTCATAATATTGAGTCAATTATACAGAATTTGACTGACTAGAATGCATTTGATCAACTTGCAAAATATTTCCTGGGAAGCATTAGTGAATGTAAATTCATTTGAGATTTCTATCAGATATTCTGACTACTGTCATTCCATTGGCATATATATTTCAGTGCAGAAACAGATAAATTCAGAATTAAAAATAGTATCAAATAACTCTCCACTCTCAATATCTGTTTCTTTTTGATAACTTTATTCTTTGTCAATTAAATTAAAACACTGACTCAAAAAAGAGACATCTTGGCATATGTATCTATTATTCTTTCTATAATGTAGTACTCCCACTGGTTTTCATGGAAATTATGCATATGAAAGGACTGCATTACTAGGCTAGATTAAGAGAAGACATTTGGAAATACTTAACTCATCATACCACTTCAGAACCTAATATTTATAATGGTACTTGAGCCTGGAGCAATATAAACAAAAGCACAAAATACAACCCCTGAAAATATACCATGGATGGATTTTTCTAAACTTTTTATCAGAGATATCACTAAAAATTGCACTGAGTTAAAACTATTGTGCTGTCTTTTTCATATGTGAACAAATAAATATGAATCAGAGCACTCCAAAAAACTTGCAATATTACCAGACCGGAGAAGTTACATGCCAGTAAGAGGACAGTAAAAGGGTTACATTCCAAATTTATGAACTAGGTATCTGTTTAACCATATAAAGGTCCTTAAAATTTTCCTTGGCAGCCAGCGTGTGTTTTTTGACAGATTATATTAAACCTGATCCCCTGGAAACATTGTTATCTTTAACTCTTCAGACACATAACTTATCCATTTTGACTTTGGAAGTGTTCTCGTCCCATACCAGGACAACTCAAGGACAGTATGAACTGTCTTCCTCTGACTCAGGAAAGATACTGGGCCTTTCCTTTCTCAGAGCTAAAAGCCAATGAACCTCCACTTTAAGAGACTGGGGACACAACAATTGGGTCTTTCCCAGGTCCACAGCTCAGATGGAGAGTCAATCTTTTAGGCTAGTTAGAACGGGCTAACTTCTAAACTTTATTTTGTAGTCTAAAACATACTGCTGCGCTGTGTGATGACTCACATCCAGACATCATTAATTAGGTCAGTCACAGGTACTCACCATGAGAGATAAGGCTATTGGAAATAATATCCATGAAGACTCCTGCTAGGATCATAAGCTTTTTACTTAAAAACCTATTCAAACACATGTTGCATCTTTTCAAATTGTACTAGACTGTATCCTGGGTTAAGAAACATCATTGCACCCACAATGTGAAAGTCATATCATTAAGATTTTCTTAAGGAAACTAGACTTTCTAAAGACATGACAAACCACCTTTCATTAGGTGAAAATATAGAACTTAATATGACACTTGGAATATCACGCCTAAGTCCAGAGCACAGCATTTCAAGAAAGCAGAAATAATGAAAGGCCAGGAGACAGAAACAAGAATGAATGAAGTACAAGAAAAGTATTTTTCTTCTATAAAGAAGAAAACAACAGGGATTGTTTAAGAGAACACAGTAAAAACATGACTAAGAATCTCAGATATGTGAAAGTGTGGTGCAAAGAGGAAAATAAAATCCCTGTAACCGCCAACTGACTAGAAAAAACGAATGGGTTCAAGTAATTTACTTTTAGCAAGTTAAAGATCAGAAAGCACGAAAAGCTAATGGGAAAACTAGTGAAATGCTGGAACAGATAACTTAAGTAAGTAATCATCTTTAGGCAGACAGGCAAGCACTAATTTAAAAAGACTTCTCCGTCCTAGCTTTGAAGCAAGAGTGAGAGAGTGGGTATAATGCCTTTTTGGAATAATTTTAACCTTTTGACTCTGTGTGGAAGTGACCAAAGAAATGTAACCATGAAGTGACAGTACCACTTGCTGTGGGATCTTGACTTGGAAGGAAAGTCATATTATGGAAAAGAACCTATGAATTTCTTCATGTACACAATCACTTGGATTCTGACACAATCTGTGGATCACCTAGCTACATTGATCCAACTTGCAGCTTCTTTATTTAACAGTTTAATGATAATTACTTTCGGGGCTGGACTATACATAACCCATGTCTAATCCTGCCAAAGGATATAACAGTTTGCTTGCTAAGAGGTATCACTTAGTAACTTGTCCCACAGCCTTCAGGCCAGACAACACTAGCAACAGCTGCTAATAACACTAAATTCCAGATGTAGACTCTAGTGAAAATTTTTAAAGGAATTACCTGCTTTAAAAATCTAGATGTACTCCAAATTCTTAATCCCATATCTCTACCTTACTATTAAATTGGGATTTTTAGGGGTTTGGGTTTTGTTCTGTTGGTTTGTTCATTTGTTTAATTTAAACCTAAAACTTTTTAGTGGCAGATCAACTTTAACAATCACAATCCTGTAATAAGGGCACAAGTCTTTGGAGAAGTCATACACAGTAGTAAAGAACATTTTCTAGGCAGTTATTTTGTCTCCAGTAAAAATATACAGTTGTTCTAATGTGAGAACACAGGACAAATGCACAGCTGCCAGTCTGATTAGCAACTAAGTATGGAAAAATTAACATTTTCCAACTTCATTTCAATATTCTTGCCTTCTATACTAAGCAGCGTATAGAAGTAGCAGAGTTACATAGCCATGCATATTCCCTACATTTAAATCACTTAACACTATGTAAGTGATCCAAGGAAAATAGAACAAACCTGCATAGTGATTCACCTTTTGGATAGTGAGAATTAAACTATTAGAAAAATAACATTTTCAAAAATGTACACAGACCATGACAACTGAAATAGGTACAACAGCAATATAGTAAGTATTAGATGTTCTCAAAGTTTCGACACATAACAAAGTAGCTCCTATTCAGAACATCCTAATTTGACAAAGTTACAAACGTCTGTGCTTCAAATAATATCCTTTAAAATACATCTCACCTATACATGATTGCTCTCTGATAAAGCGTACATTATTGCCCTTTTCACAAGCTTTACAAAGAGGCACAAAACGCAATACCATCTCCCTCCACCCTCCAATCAGCTAAGGTGCCAAAAACACGGTCCCAAAGTGAAAGGAGCCCCCGTTGGCCCCCTTGGGGTGTCCGCAGCGTACTCACCATGGCGGGCTAGTTTTGAAGACTTTCTTCCCCTCCCCCTGCACCTACGTACAACGAGGGAGAATAGAGAGCAGTTTCAGCATTAAATTTGAACTTCCCTGCTTTTGTTAGCATGAGTCACCACCTTAACATTATCTCAGCTGTAGACTTTTATCTGTGAATATCTAAGCCCTGTCTTGTGGAAAACTAATTACTGAGCCACTGAGAGGCTTCATAATGTCCTGCATTTAAGTCCTGAACATCATACATAATGCATAGGAAGCAGTCTCTGCACTCTGATTACAGAACACTGTCATTAAGAGAGCAAATTAAAGATGTGAATAATTCACTGGCTGAGTTTATTGTCAGTGCTGCATTGTGAAATTAGAATTTCTAATAAGTACTGCAATTTTTTTAACCCAATTAACACAGAGAACATCTTGAGTCTGATTAGTACAATAAAAATTATTACCTTATTCTTTTGCTTCACAACAGGCAAATTAAATACTGTACTTAATTATGCAGCATTCATCGCTTCTGTGCTAGAAATAATAATAATAAAAAAAATTCTCACTATCGCTTTAATAAGACTTTCAATATTTAGAGTGCAACTGAAAAATAGAGCATATGAATCTCCTGCACAATTTCTTATCACAAAGTTACTGGCTTTTTTTTCCCTCAAAGACTTTGAAAATCGGTTTTAATATCAGCAGTCGACCATGATGTCACTGCTGAAGTCTTCTCTGGAAACAAAAACGTATTTAAAAAAAAAACACACAAAAGGACCCTTCTGAACAAGCTCTGAATATATATTATGAATTAACTTTCTCTGGGTTGATGTGAAGGTAGGAAAAAAACCCCCAAAACATTACCACTTACTGCCTTGAAACCGAATACACAAATATACAAACATATATATACACACACACACACATATATAGGTTGTTTCAGAAAAGATGGTTAGGAAATATACTATGAAAAAACAGAAGCTGGATCAGCTCTCTTACCTCAGTTCCCTCTTGGCACGGGATAGATTACATCCTTTCATCCCAGAAAGGAGAAAAGTCCAATTCAACATCCAGCGTGTTGATTTTTCCCCACACGATGCCTGCTGCCATGTTAAATAAAGAAAATGATCACTGAGGATGCAGCTTTTGTCTCCAAATATTTGAATACTGCCTTTTAGTGACAAGGACCCCAGGAACCTTCGCACATCTGGCAGCAGACACCACTGGCTGCAGCTGCTGCAATGGGATTTTTCTCAACCCTATTTCATTTCCAGCTCCTTTTTCTTTCCCATCCTGAGGAAGTTTAATCACCGAGCATGGCTGGGGAAGGGAAAAAAAAAAAAGAAAAAAAAAAAGGGAAAGGTGGCATTTCAATCATAAGCTTTCTTGGTTCTGTCCTAGAGACAGGGACTGCAGCAACCACCTTGCATCTTTGTCTAGTTATTTTAGCATGTGCGTGCAAGAGGGGAGGAAAAAAAAAAGACTGAAAATTATTCAGGCATACTGCAATAGACATAAAGAGAGACAAAAAGACAGTGAGAGAAAGAGAGAGAAGAGAAAAAGGGAGAGAGAGGGAGAGAGGAAACAGAAAGACTAAGAGAGGGAGAGGGGGCTGTCAGTGCAGATAAATCTGCATATGGAAATCAGGGTTATCCTGGGTACAGTTTTATTTAACTGTGATGTACTGTTTTTTTAATTAGACAGGAATTTAAAGAAGGAAATGAGAGATTCTTACAGACACAGGAGCAAACAAAGCACTTTGAATCATAGCAGAGTTTTCACAGCAAGCTGTAGCAGCAACAACAAAACTTTTTATAGCAACTTCTTACTAGAAGCAAGTTTCGTGCACTGCTGCTAATTTGCACCCAAAACCTAGGCAAAAAGCATTCATTTTGAAACTAAATCAAACCACAGCAATCCAAAATAATACAGTGTTTTTTAAAAAGACCAGAAGCCACTAGGTGCACAGTATGCATTTTAAGCTATGTTAGGCACAGGTCTTAAGACTTTTGCCCTAGCTCCTGTTCTGTGGTGACTGTCATACCCCATGAAGGCACTTCAGTAAATGCTAGGAGTGATACCCAGCTTCAATTTCAAATGCACTAAACACCACTTCCCATGCTTGACAAGAATTGCTTGTGTTTGCAGAAAACAAGCATTACCTGATAGATATGGGAAGGTTGGATCAGGGTCAGTAAGGCATCCGAAAAGACCAAGGAACCTTTTGCCCGTCTCTGTGAGGGAGCATGGGGATGAGTGAACTGAGAAGGCCAAGGAGAAGAAGGAAAATGAGGTTAGGTAAAGGCTAGACAAGAAAGAAACCAGAGCAAGGTAGTGGACAGTTGCAGTAGGAGGGAACTTTCAGGAAAGACAGGGCAAGACTACTTACAAGAGCACGCAGTGACAGGACATGGGGGAATGGGTTCAAATTGAAAGAGACTAAGTATAGATCAGATATTAGGAAAAGATTCTTTACTGTGAGAGTGGTGAGGCAGTGGAACGGGTTGCCCATGGAAGCCCCATCCTTGGAGGTGCTCAGTGCTGGGTTGGGTGGGGCTCTGAGCAACCTGGTCTAGTGGAAGGTGTCCCTGCCCACGGTAAGGGGGTTGGACCTAGATGATCTGTAATGTCCCTTCCAGCCCAAGCCATTCTGACTCCATGACCCTGGGAGTACAGGGGAGGCTGCATGTGACGCGGGGCACCAAACAGCAGCGGCAAAGATGGTGGTGTGCTGGTGAGGGGCGCCCAGAGACCACCTGTGGGGGCTGGCCAGGCAAGGGACGCCCCGCGCAGCAGGGACACCGGGCGGCCTGCGGGCACTGCGCCGATTCGCCCCGGGGTGCGCGGGGCGGGGCGGAGGGCACGGCGAAGGGATGGAGCGGGAAGGGAAGGGAGGGAGGGAGCGGCAGGCGGGGCGGGAGCGGCCGCCGGCGCAGGAGGNGTTCCGCTGGATCAGGGGTGTGTGATAGACAAGTACAGAACCGGGAAGAGCTGTACTTCTAGTACCTTTGCCCGCAGTGTTTTCCCTCCTGTGGGGCCGTTTTGATGCCCCAGGTTGAGCAGGCTTTCCTTAGAAGCTCTTGTGGTTGAGGGCATCCCCTTCAGCTGTCTCGCCAGCTGTGCCAGCACCCGCACACGGACCTGCTGCGAACGCCAGCACTGAAGTCAAGTCCTTTCTCGCTGCTCTGCAGGAATGTGAATGAGTGGGATAAAGTAGAACAGAAACTGCTTTTTCTTTTTTTTCCCTGGAGCTTATTTTTCAGTCAAGCCAACCTACTATGAACCTTTAGCCGTGATGTATACTAGTTTTTGCAAGAACTGTAGCAAAATCTGCCAGGAATGAAATTGAAAACTTACCTTAGAGTTTTGGTTACATTGTTTGCCTGTTTTGTAGAACTCTGTGACACCTGTTGCTTAGCTTTTCCACTACGTTGTATAAAATATGAATACACTAATGTTGACTATATAGTGAGCTTCTGTGTCAGAATCAGAGCTGTACAGTAATTTTTTGAGCTTTAAATCTTAAGCATTTCAGGTCTTTATAATTATCATATGGGGTATATTTACTGCTTCCTAGAATGAACTTAAGCTGTAATGTTGCCTTAAAGTTATGGGCAACTGGGAACCTGTAATACATGATGTATTTTCATAGCATAGCTACTCTGGTCGTAAAATGCAGTGTTGTTGAAAGTAGCTCACCGTGCCTTGTAATGCATTCCTGCCTCCTCTTTTACCCCAGTGCTAGTTTAACCTAATGGCTAGCTGATTTAGATAGCTAAACCAGAAGGAAATGAACCTGTTCAAATCTTTTTTGGTCACAGATGTGAGTTCTTGAACAGGTAATAATGGAGGAAGATGAAGCTGCACAAAGTGGCAGAATTTTGAGGCAGGGCATGAGACCGTAATTGCCTTTCTTGGTGATATCTCTCAGCTTTTAATTTGATGTTACAGTTAGTCAGATCTGTGTCCTCACTTGAGCTGAAGGATTATGCGGAGTTGTAACAATGAGAAATTTATTTGAGGAAACACTGAGTATTTTTACATTTATCTCATTATTTTCTGGGTCAGGTGGAAACAATGGACGATGACTTTGAGGCTTCCTCCACACCCCCATTTCTCACTGAAAGCTTGGAGATGGCAATGGAAGTGGAGAATGGGATCTCACAGCTGCCTTGTTTTTCTTGTGCTTCTGACAACCAAAATGGAGGGAGAAGCTTCTCTGCAGAGTCTTATTTGGCAAGTGGGTCTCTTAAGAGGTATGGGATGTTTTTGAATTACAAATATAAGAACCTTTTAAGCTGTTCTTTCCGCTCTTGTTTCGTGCCTCTGAATGCTGACAGCTTTCTATATCAGTTTGTTCTTCAGCTCTTAAGATCTTGATGTCAGCTTGGTGGTATACCAAAGTGAGAAGGGCAGTTGTATTGATAAACAGTTTTTAACGATGTTCTAGGCCCGGTTCCTACCTTTGTGAACTTACTTTTAAGATCCTTTGAAGAACATGTTTACAAGCCTGTTGGGACACTTCAAAACTGGTCTGTTGGACAACAGCATCTGAGTTCACTTAAATTTCTGAGGAGGCTTCAGCACTGCTTTTCCCAGTCATATGCTCTATTAAGTCCTGCCTCTTTCTCTCTTTTCCACACGGTAGAAATAGACCTGCTCTGCTCAGTTTCACCAGATTGCTGGGACTGTCCCTTGTAGCTTTAAGGCCATCTTTCTCAAAGCTTTGCCTTTGCATGCATTCTGGATATAAAGTTCAGAAGTTACATGTTTAGCAAGTAGGTGTTTTCTGTGGGATTTTAAAATGTTGCTTTGGTTTAGTTATTATCTGCTTTACTGTCTGTGATTTGGCTTAGTTTTCTATGCCGTTTGCTCATCCTACAAGAGTTGTCTTGTTTTTCTTACAAAAGCCTAATCTTTCTGTCTTCCTGCCAAGCCTCATATTTTGTGTTATTTGTTTTTAACCTTCACTTCTGTAAAGCCATAAAGGAGATTCCACTGCACCTTCCCCATTTCCTGCTTTAATTTATCATATATTTGAGTTGAATCGGAGCATGTTCATTCAAATTGATGTCAAGTAGAGGATTGAGGGAGCCTGTGTCTGCATAAGCACATCAATAGTGGGTTCCATGTTGACAAAGAAACACTTCACCTAAAATTGTTTCTGTCATTAAAACTCACTCAGGAGCTTGCATGTAGACAAGTTTCCCAATTGTGATAACACTGTATTCCTGTTGTGTATTTACCTATTTACCTGGATTGTAAAGTCTTGGAAAAGCTTGCATGTTTTATCTGTTTTATCTGTTTTATCTTCATACTTAGGAGTAGCTGGATTTAATTGCTAAAGCCTTCAAAACAGTCCAAAGTTTAGGAAGTTACCAAGTGGGCTAAGATGTTATAGGAGACTGAGCCAATTACTCAACAGGTTGTCTTTTTGCTTCTGAGAGTTGCATTGGTAATAGTGCATATTTCAAGGAGAATATGAATTTGGCGTGTAATATAATGAAAACTAAGTGCTTGCTTAGAATATTTTTTAAAATAGAAATAGTCCTTCCATGTTGGTGAATTGAGCTTCAACTGAGTGGTAGCATTTTATGAAGGGCAGTGGGAAAATTCTGAAATAATTTGCTTTGATGTTATTATACAGCTTACTATGATTTTTTTAAAAGGATGTTAATGAAATATTTTCGTATTTGCGGAATTAGTAATGTTTTAACAATACAGGTGTCTGATTCTCTCCACTTTGAGTAAAATGATAATTCTGATGTTATTTGATAATTTTTTTTAGCTGGAGCAAAGAGTAGCTAGTTATGGCCTAGTGTTAGTTTAAGTTAAAATAATGAATTCACATTTTGACTCTCATCTATTCACTTGCCTAACCGTGTGTTTTTATCAGTGTGTTCTGTATAAATACTATTAAATGTATATGAAGGAACTAATGTTTGTTCTAGCATTAGTTATTAGGCATGTAGTATGCATTGAGACAGGTTCCAAACATACACTTACAGTGGAATGTGTTATTTTACATAGCAGCCCCATCTGTAAGGACAGTATGTGTGTTATGTCTCAGCTCCTCTGTAAGGATGAAGATGCATCAAGGTGGTAGCTTCATAATTTTTGTTTGTTTCCAAAATATGTTGTGACCTATGACTATATCCCATTTTTATGATCTTGAAGCTAGGAGTTGTCATATTGCCTTATATCATATTGCTGTAAAATGTAAACTATTTTTTCAGACCTCTATAGTATATATATTGCTGATATATATGTCTGGTACATAGGCCAGCTGTAGTGTACATGTTGCTGATACATTCAGAAAGTATTGGTAGTACATAAGCCAGCTGTAGATATTCTATTCCATAGATTTATTATTGGGGTATTTATGAATATTGTTGGATCTATTTTACAGGGTTTTGCTGAGGTTAGATCCCTCTCCAAATGACTATGAAGAAGATGTAGTGGAAATGTTTGGCTTTCAGTGGGTTACTGGAATGGCATTAGTTGAATCCTGTGGATTTCTCTTTGGATTGCTTAGGTATGATATTCTATTTTAGAATTAATCCCTTTCTGTAATTATACCCACCTTAAGGATGTAACTAACTTTTCATTTTTTTGATTGTAATATCATAAAAGACTGTGGTCTATGCAATGCATCTAAAAAGATTATGCTATCTGTTTAATGCTTCAGTAAGTGATGGATGAGGGACAGATGGAATTGCAGGAAGAAGTACATTGTGACACAGATTTTTAATATTAGGTTACTTAATAATAAGTTTCTAAGTAGCATGTTGCATATCTTGGCCATCATCAGATAAAAAATTGGTAAGTATAGTTATTATAACAGAGTGTTAGGGTTAATTGAGAAGGCTCTAGCTTCAGAATATATGAATAAACTGTGTAAGATTTCCTGAATGAGATTGTGCTACCCGTATAATTGAAGTTGTCTTTTGAAGATTTTTAGTCCTTTTTTTTTTTTTTTTTTTGCATAAAGGAAAGTGGAGGTTAAAAATCAAATACTATAATTGCTGGATGCCGCACTTTCTTCAATTGTTTGGATTAGGATAGCTTCAGCAATCTCTTCAGATACAGTTACTCCGTGTTTGACTAATTCAATGTAGATGCTTAATCTGGTCAATGCAAATACACAGATCACTGATAATCCTCTTTGCTACTGATAATCCTCAGGATGTACATGTACAGCACATACAGAGAGTGGATGGGAGAGGAGCTTCTGTATGATTCCACAAATATATGTGATGTATTCCATCATTCCTTTCATTGTAGTGGATTCTTCCATCCCTTTAGGGTATGAGCAAGGCCATGATGTGAAACATGATTAATAGGGTCTGGCTTATTGAAACATGATGGCATAGATGGCAGGAAGTGTATTAAAACCAATATTATTTAGCTTTCCTTGTTTGATGCAAGCTTTGACTTCACCATGCTTAAAAAAACCCCAAGCAAAACCAAATTGATAATGAAGTAGATTTAGCTTTAACTTAAAGTTTCAGCATTTAGTCTAATTTATTAACTGTTCATTAACATAAAATCACTGGGCAGTGACACAGCAATGTAGTTGATCTGTTGAACTAAATTGATTTTTTTTTCTCTAATGTAAACTGTTTTGTAATTGTAATAGAGATGGCCATAAGGCATAGTGTATTTTATTGTGATTTTTAAGTTATTCAAGTGGTGCATGTTTTAAAACCTACTGAACTGGTAGGAATAATGGATTTCAGCTAACGCATGGCTATTGAGAGTGTAGTTGCTAAGATGTCTTTTGCTGTGACAAGTCCCTTTGCAAAGATATTCTCTCAGTTCATTTGTTTAGTCATAAAATGGAACGCTTTCATTTATAAACCAGTTGACAGCTGAAAGTAGGATAACTGCTTTTCCCATTGTAGAAGTCTTATGTGTTAAGTACAAGTTATAATAGTTCTTGAGGATAAGGTGGCTGTAAATAGTTCAATTTACGAAGTTCAGTTAATATCCATGTTTAAATACATGCTTACAGAAACCTGGTCTTTTTTAATGTCTAAAGTATAATATTAAAGATTGTTGTTTAATGTCTTTAATATTGTAATAAATAATAATAGTATACCACAGAACTGCAAGTTAAAACAGTAATTTTATAATAAAAATACATGTGGATTTTCATGTGATAGAAGTTGAGTCAAATGAGCTATGTAACCATTTAAGTGAGCATATTGAGACAATATATCTTTGATTAATAAACAAAATATCAGTTTTACTGTCAGAATGTTTATTTGCAAATCAAATTATTTAATGATTAACAACTATGATGGTCAATCTTTGAGGTACAAATGCAAATTGAAATTAAAATTATTTATTTAAATGATAGAACTTTTGTTGTATTTCTTGTGGCCAGTTTGTTCATTTTATTTTATCAGTCTTTTGTCAATTCATTGGAGACCCTTTTTTTTTAATTGTGTGGCTCCTTTCTGACACTTTCCTTCTCTAACCATCAGTCTCAACAGCCCTGTTTCATAAAGTCCTCCTATTTCAGCCTTTCTACTTTTTATATGATTGAAATACTTGAAAAATCCAAGCAGAAATTCAACTGATTTCAAAACAGACCAAAAAACCCTATAACCCACTTAAATGGCTGAGGGTAATCTTGGGTAACTGACATGGTTTTATTCAAGGAAGAAAGAAAGAGCTAAGGGAGATAATTTTAGTGTGTGTTTGCACTTGAATATGCAGGTTGTAACCCAGAGTTTTGGGTCTTTTAGGTGCTTCCTAGCATTCAGAGTTTTTTTTTCCATAACAACGTTTGATCTGTGTTGGATCCAAGTATCCTGTTTTAGAATTCTTCAGTAGTTGTTGCTTTGACTATGTGAGAATTGAGGCAGAGAACTCCCTTCTCAAATTATGCAGCATTTTTTTTGAAAAGTCTATCTGACAGAGTTGTACTTTTCCATATATTCCATTTAGTACCATGTTATCTCTGTGGAGACTTACTTGAAGACCACTTGCAAATAACAGTTCTTGCAGAATATGGCTGAGTTTACCTGTTACAGCTTTTTTAAAACTGTCATTTGCAGTGGCAGTTAGCTTCTTTAAAATGCAGTAAGCAGTTAGCTTAAAAATGTTCTCTTTCCTTTCCAGGACTGCACTGAGCTTTAGCTTTTCTAGAGACGCTTTCTCCTTTTACTCTATGATGTTTAACTTTTGTGCTGGAGTTGAGCAGCTGATCACCCTAAGTGGAAAAAGCTAATGACAGAATTTACTAGATCACATTCACAAGTGCATTAATTTAGTGTGTACTGAGTGTATGCCATGAGGGCTTTCATGTTTATTCTGTGATCAAATATGAAGTCGCTATGCTTGTGGAAAGGTCAGTGGCAGGGAATGGCTTTTGGGATTGTGTGTATGGTGGTTTTTTCCCTCCCCCAATATGTAGCCAGTTGTAGTATTTGGTTGTTACTGTGTTCAGTGTTTTAAAAACCAGCAAAAATTCTATCCAATGTCATCCCTTCACACTTGGATGTGTCTTTTGCCTTCCACTAACACTCTTTCCTAAGTTATATTTCTGAAACTTTTTCAGAACTACAAAGCAAGAAACACCTCTCACCTTTCTCTGTTCTATTTAGGCCTTACTAAAGTGTAGTTAAGCAACTTTTGCCTATATAAATACTATAAACCTTTGTATTCCTTTAATTAGGCAACAGATATACAGTCTGGAAAACCTAGTACAAATGAGTTCATCTGATTTTGGTAAGTTTTACACATTTAATTTGACATTGGGGTACATATCTGACAACCTTTTCATTACAGAAGTATACTCACACAGATCACATTTGTGCTTTGACTCTTGACCAAGGGCTTTTGTAGTGTGCCTCACAACAGCATATAACCAGCATAAAAGCACAGTAAGGGTAGAACTGTAGGCAACCAAGTGAGATAAGGTAGTATGAAAATAGGTAGTGGAAGTGTTGGGAGTCAGTTTGGAACCAGATATGCCTGTATGGTAGATCACAGGGCAATCCTTACTGACCTTAGTAGGGAATTTTGCATTAATGTGACTTGAGCTAAAGTGTCACCCCTAAGGTAGAATTTTGCAAAACCAGTAAGTTGTTTAATTAAAAATGGAAAATTGCATCAAAAATCCCAATAACTATTTTAGTTACAAAGGTAGTGGTTTGGGATTCTTTTCTGAGTTCCCTTGGCTTACATTTAAACATGTTAGTTATATTTGCTTAGTTTAGAGTTATTTACAAGCTTAATTTATCTTTGCAGCAGGATCGATAAAATGTGATCACTACAACATTCTTTGTTTCAATTAAATACTGAGGCATGAGAAGCAGTATGTTTCTGAAGGATTATTGCAGCCTTGGGCTTATTGTAAGTTTGAAAGCTGAATTACTTAGCAAGTTGAGAAGTTCAGTAATTACTCAGATATAAACTGTTTGTAGTATCTTCTCTTTACAGATAAAGCTAGTGTTCTATGAGTATGAATGAATATTTTTACACATTTTGTTTTGCTATTGTAATTTTCTGCCATTTAAATAATTTTTGTTAATTTATCATCAAGTTTCATATGCTGTTGATTGTATCTTAAAAGTCTAATTGTGTTGACATTTAATACATAAGTGGAAATACTTTGTTTTAAATAACATTTGAATTTTTATATGGTAGCTGGACACCAAGGAACTGTTCTACAGTTCTGTTCCCCTTAAATTTAAGCATCTGCTCAGTTCTCTACTTTGTATCCTGTTCTTCCATTTCTCACATAAGCTAGTAAAACAAAGTATTTGAATTTTGTGCTTTGCATCAGGCTTTCTTTGTGAATTAGAGCACGTCATTGATACAGCTGTAACTCACTTACCCCTTGTGGGGATTGAAATATTTAAAATGATTAGGCAGGGTCATGTTATATATTATTGATGCCTTAGATAAGAGTGCTATTGCCACTGGTTAAAACCTCAGTTAAGAGTTTTGGTTCAGTAAATATTTGTGTTGTGTTTATATAGTTATCAATATTGTACATTAAATTTAGTTTCCTATGAGCTTTGGAGACTTTGTACTGAGAACTGTTTAATTTAATATGAAGGCCATAAAAAAGTTCTTCTTGTGTTCTGTGTTGTCCTGTCTTTTTTCTTTTTTTTGAAAATCCCCGCTCTGTTCTTAACACTACTGTTCTTGTTTTGTTCCACTTATTTCATTGCTCAATGATTGATGATTAGCATGCAAAAGATTCTGTAGTGAAATGCTATAATATAAAATTTTGCTTAAACAGAACTTCTGAAAACTTAGGATGCAGTATTATTGCTGTTGCAAAGCAGCAGTAATATCTATAAATAGTTCCTTTAGAACCTATGGTTCATTACCATGGCAGGTGCTATGGCTTCTTGTATGGTGTGGGTAGACTATAAGCTGGAATGTACTTGTACCAGTTGATTTGCTTCACCCACTGAGTGTTGTTGCTCAAAAGATGTTGAGATAGACTAACTAAGACAGACTCATATGCTCAAAGCTTTATTTTTAGGGTCTGTAACAAGTGACATACATGAACTACTAGGCTGTGTGGAGGGGATAGAGGGAAACAAAAGGGAAAGTGAAAGCAAGACAAAGAAAGGGAAGCTTCCTCAGCGGTCAGCTGGGGAGAAGAGGAAAGACAACTGTGTTTCCCTGGATGTGCAGTCCAGTGTAGTGGGTGACCAAGAGTTTTTGCCACACAGCCCCTCTAGTGAGATGGACTTTGATTTGGCCTTGCTCAAACTCCACATTTAAGGTGCTCTTACTAATTGGCATGTGCATAATCAGGTGCATGTGTTGCAGGCTGACTGGTTGCTAAGCTTCTGTGTCTATATATACTATTTGCAGTAGTTATTTGGTACTTAAATAACTATATTTGCTTTGTTATGCCCTAAGTTTCATCTTTAATACAAGCTGAAAGATACAAGGCAAGGTGTGGGAATAAATGAGTGATTCTCATACCAATGGCAATAGCTTCTAGTGAATCACAGAATGTACTGAGTTGGAAGGGACCCATAAGGATCATAGAGTCCAACCCTTTAGCCCTGCACAGGAGGCTCTCAGGCACAAGCCCCAAGAGCCCCAAGAGACTCTCAGGCACATGGTGTGAATCATCCAAATGCTTCTTGAACTCGGTCAGGCTTGGTGCTGTGACCACTTCCCTGGGAAGCCTGTTTCAGTGCCCAACAACCCCCTGAATGAAGAACCTTCTTCTAATATCTAACCCAAACCTCCCCTGACTCTGCTGTAATGGGGGTGTTTGAGCTTGTAGGTGCAAGGTAAGGATGGTAATACCATGAGAGCAAAGGAAAGGAGATACAGCTGCAACAACTGGCTGAAAGGATACAGAGCTGCAAGTGCACAGCGGGATTGTGAGTGGATGGCCCTTACATCTGAAGGCACTCTGCAACAATATGATGCTTCCTAGGAAGAGAAGCTGCAAAGCATGCTTCCAAATAAGTCCACCTGTTTAAGTCCCTCAAGAGGAAAGGGTGCTGATAAATTATTTTACAAGTCTTTACTGAACGTGTCTTGGAAGCAGTTAGGCAGGACATTAGAGCTGAATGATTTCTTCTAGCACTGAGCACTTGCATCTGTAACCTTTCCTGAGGGCCTTCTTTCCTCTCTGTATCTGAATATGTGCCTGAGATGATAAAACAAAGAATGGATCCCTCTGGTAAGATGACATTTAGAAGTGGGTGTTTGCCACCAGCCACCTCGCAAGTTGTCCTCAGAAAAAAGAGGGGCTTTCTAGTGGTCTGGTTTAATTAGTATGGAGAATGCAAATGTTAAACAAACCATGGTGTGGTCGCATCTGCTTTAACCTATTGATCTCTTTGAATTCAGGTCAAGCTGCAAACTTGCACTCTGAAGCAGAGACCATCAGGCATCAATGTGTTGAGTTTTTGCATTATGTGAAAGTTTTCATCTTCAGGTGAGATTTGCGCACAATTTACTAACTTAGGTACCAAGCTTTGTGTACCTGCTTCTTTCCTGTTTTCTGATTGTGTCTATTTTTATATACATTCAGATATCTGGAACCCCCTAAAGTGGAAAATGATGGAATGCTGCATCCATATGAAGAATTAGAAGCGCAGTTACCATCAGTGTTGGTGGAAGAGCTTCATGCTTTGACCATGCACATTGGTCACCTTTGTGAACTCCCTAGTAGTGTCCTGGCAGCATTTACTATTCAACATCAGGCAAAGGTTGATGTCTTCTATAATTTTAATCTTTTTATGTAACGTTATGTATTCAACTTGATAAATTTTGGCTTAATATAGTTTAATCTTTTTGTGTTTTTTTCCCTTTTTAATTAAGTGCTATGCTGTACTTGGCATACACAAATAATGAGATCTAGATTTTCTGTTGTTTTTATTTATCTATTTATTTTTACATTCTATAGCTTTAGAATTCTTCCTACACTATACAAATTATGATACCATATAAAGGTAGATAAGTAGGCTTGAATCAGTGTAGCATGTTTAAGAAATTCCTTGTTGTTTGTCCGTACTGATGCTTAAAATTTCTGAGCTTCCCAGTAGGAGGGGCATTGCTTTAAAAATACATTCTGAAATCTGACTCAGAATAAGAAAACATCTTGCACATAAAGAAAAATGCAGATGTGGAAGAAGCATTAAACACTAGTGATGTATATGCCGTTAGGGTTTGTGCATACATATGATAGCTAACTTTCAAATCTTTTAGAAAGGAAAAAAGGAATTTCGGTCTTAGCTTATGTAAACTAGTATCTGGAGAAAAATGATCCACTGACAAGCAGCATTTTGAATCTTCCTGTTTTTTTAGCTTGTCAGTAGGGCCACTGTAGAGCAAATAAAGTTTACTGGAAATCAGTGTTTCTTTTATGGAACAGAATATTGACATTTTGGAATTATTTTAAAAGCTCACTTTAGTAACTTGTGTGCTACCTAATATTTTTCTCTAAAGACAGGGTGTTGTAATTTGTCAGTCTTTAATAAAGGCTTCATAAACATCTTCTACAGACAGAATTAATTGTCATGAAAGTTCTTTGTTTATTTCTTTTTTTTTTAAATTTACCTGAATGGCATGTTTGTATGTTGCATTATATTTGATCATAGATATCCAAAATGTTCACTGCAGGCCATCTTAGAGTTGTTGAGAATCATGGAATCATTAAGGTTAGAAAAGTCAAATCCAACCATTACTGTAGCACCTCCGTGTTCTCCACTAAACCGTGTCCCCAAATGCCATGTCCACATGTTTTTGAACACTTCCAGGGATGGTGATTACACTGCGTACCTGGGCAGCTTGTTCCAAAGTTTGACCACCCTGTCTTAGTACAGTATCCAGAATTCACTAAAGAACTGTAAAACATAAGTAAATGTGTGTGTGTTTCTAATCACAGGTCTTTCCCCCATCATGGCATTTACTACATCTCCACTTGGATATTAATTGGCTAATAGTGGAAGTTCTTCATGTACTAGGTGAAAAAATTATGAGTAAGTATGCAGATTTTTTTCCTTGAACTTGATCTTTACATATGACTTACCTAGTTTTCTCATCTAGTTTGTTCAGAATCATGTACTACTTTTGGTAGTTTTTAAGCATAGCTGTATTTAATGGTGAAGGCAGGTTCCTTGTGAATCTTCATGTTGCTCAAATTAAATGAAATTGTATTAGAAATTTGTTTTGCCAAAACTTGTTCAAGATCACAAAGTTTGTGCTCAACTAATAAAAATACTTAATAACAATTCACTTCTTGACATCACAAAAAACCCTGTATTTGCAGATATTCAGAATGCGTAACAATGAATGACAGTTTGATGAAACTATTGTAGAAAAAGTGTCCAGGGATGGACCAGAACAAGAATTTGCAGAGCAGAGAATTTGTATTGTTAACCATGTGCAACACTAAGAAAATACTGGGCAAAAGAAGAAGCGTCAATCAGAGGAGCTTGTAAAAGTACAAGAAAAGGGCAAGGCAATATCTTTTTAAAATTTTTTAAAAAGGTTTTAAAAGGTCAAGAAGTAAATTGATAAGAGTAAGCTGCTCATGTAAGTTAGATAAAAAAGGTCATAGAATGCAATTGAAAAACCCAACTTCAAAGTAGTTCAGTTTGTTGAAGAGTTGTTAAGATACAGAAGAGAACTTCATTGGCTTTTTGAGGCTTATATCTATTTTCTATGTCCGTTCTACCAAAATAAATCACAAAAATATATTTTCTTCTATAATCGTTGTTTCACTACAACCAAACCTTCCCACCTGGCCCTGCTCTAGAGGCTCTATATAGGAGTTGCAACAGTTGAAGTAATGCTGAAGTCCAGAAAGAGTGTTTAGGCCAGGTAACTGGTACTGAATCTGAAGTCTTAGATTAGCTTTTGCCAGCTCTGAGTGCTATCACAACACACCGTTGCTCGGATTAACACATTTTTTTTCTGTTTCTACATGTCTGTGCTACTGGTTAGTGTGTGGGTTGGCTGTGTGTTGTATAATTCTAAGTTTCTCTTATGATCTCTTGTGGGATAACCTGTTTTCCTTTTTTAGGCCATTTTAGAGAAAGGATAGCGAAACTGTTGGAGCCAATTTATTGTCCAGAATTCAGTATTTATTCCTAGATAATGTTCTGAGTAATAATGCAGTAACCTATCTTTGTAAGAGAAAGCTTGTGCTTTTTAACAATAAAATTTACTAGTCAAGACAGTATTATCTCTGTTTATATTATCTTGTCTTATGTGCCTTTTAGAATTTTTTAGGTTCTTATCTCATTCTGTAAAGTGTGCTAAGTAGAAACTTCACACTGCTGAGACCAGTGGCAGAATAGTGGGTTCAGGGCTTTACCTTGTATTTCCAAGAATAAAATACAGGCTCATTCTACATATCGTCTGCTCCACTGGTGTCAGGGGGGGTTGTACTCTTGAAAAGCTTGTGGGATAAGATCTTAAAGCCTCTTAACTTTACCATTTTATCTGTGTTAATGTCTACAAATGCTCAAGTTGGAACATGATCATGCCAGCTTTTTACATCAACACATCCAAAGGAAAGTGTTAGACCTCTCCAGAATTGTTTGTCATCAACTTGCATATCTGCAAAACATGTCATGATTCCAGAACATGCGCATTGGCATGTGACAAAGAGGAACTTGAAGATAAATAAATCTTTATTCCACTGCAAAAACTGTGCCAGTAGAAGGCTGTAAAGTGCCAAGCTATTTTACTGTCAACCTGATTTCAGGGCAATAAAGAAGAGATTAGCTTGAAGTTAGAAAAGATGAACTTACTCACATGAGTCTGTAAATTAAAATTACATACAGGTCAACAAACCAATTCTAATATGTATATAATGGAAAAAAATCCTGTCTGTCTTGTATTCCTATAGCCAAACGTGGAACTAAATAGGTTTAATTTTCTTTTGTGTTTTAGGGCAAGTTGTATATGCTAACCATTTCATAAATCTAACCGGAGAGAATTTAACCAGTATCAGTTTATTTGAAAAACACTGTGGAAATCTCATATCTGATTTAGTAAGCTTGTCCATCAACAAGTATACAAAGGTAACTTCTTTTCTTTATATAGGACGTGGGCAATTGGATGCTTGTGTTGGGAACCATGTGAATTAGATATGACACCAATGCATAGATGACTTCTTACTGCTAAGTTTTAAATGTTACGTGTGGCTTTGTATCTCCATGTTTTAAAGAGTGTTATTTGTTAGGAGCTCAAATTGTGTTATATTTATTCATGACCATCTGGCAGTTGAATGAGAGAGTAATATTGAAATGCACTGTGTACAGAACAGAAGTGAGTGCCACATTTCCTAAGTTCAGTGTTCCAGGTTTAATGTCAAACATGGCACAGTCTAAAAGGTTTAGATAGATGCAAAAAAATAAAATCTCTTCAAACTCTCTCAACAGGAACAAAAAGAAAATAACACTAATCCTGGCAGTAAGCTAACTGGACACTTAGAGCATGTCATATTACGGTTTATTGTTGCCCTGTGCTTATTTCCACAACCTCATCTTTCTGTTACAGCACTTTTACATTTGTCAAGGGAAAACTTGTCCTTCTCCTTTCTTTTTCTTTTCTTCTATAGCTGAAATATTTTTCTCCCTTTGAGCACTCCAAAGCTAGAAAGTCATAACAGCTCCACAGAGCAGCCAGAAAAAGAGCTGTGTAATCTTCTTTGTGTCATTGTGAAACCTGCTTTAGGATGGCCATGTCTGATCCATGAACGTAGGACTGAACTCTGAGAATGAGTAGCAGTGACCACTGTATAATTTGTTTTCCTAGTACAAAAATATGAGAAATGAAATCCCCCTTCTTTCATATTGCTTTTGGGGGGTGGGGGAATGGCTGTACTAGCATTTGATAACTGTTCTTTTAAACTCCCTTTCTGTAGACAACTGTTACCTTTTAAATCAGTTTTGATCTATTAAATTATCAGATAATACTGCAACCTCCTCCCCTGTCAAAAGACAAATAGATAAGAGTAATTTTTTTAAAAGAAGATTCAAATAGTATCTGTTGAACATTGTGCTTGATGGTCGGCTTTGAAATGTCAGATGATAAAAATGACAGATTCAATGTACTTCCACAGAGGCACATCACAAAGAGAGAAGAATTGTTTTACTAATGCTTTTTCTTCAGCTCTCCATAGACTTGGGGCACAGCTTGAATTAGTTCTATTTGAGGCTCATTTCTGGAGTGAAGCTTGGACTTGAGCTGGATAACATCTCTTTAGCTGGTGGCTCCTGTAGCGTTCAATCATTGGTGTCATCCAATAAAGGAAAAAACATCCCTCAAAATGGTTGAAAATGCAACTAGTACCCATTGTAGATGACACCATCAGCTCATCACTAAAACATGTCATTAGGCTTTTGGTGAGAACATTCAGGAGTGCAGCTCTTACCATTTGTGGGTATCCTTGGAAGGAGGGACATAAAATCTAGTCCTCCAGATTCATCTTTTCAGATCTCTTTCTTGGGCAGCTCCAATATTAAGATGCTTGACTTGGATCATGTACTGAGCTTAGTGTACTCCGAGACACATTTGGCAGAGAAATATATATTCTTGGCTATCTTCTGTTTTCAGCAGCCATGTTTCTGGCACCAGAGCTCTGTTGTCCCAGCAGCACCACAATTTGAGGTTTTAAACGTGCTTACCAAGGCACTGAACTCAGGATGATGTGAGAGGAACAGAGTACCTTTGAAGAAAACAATGTCTTGGTTACCCTTAGTCTAACCAATATCCGCATGGTGTCTTACTTTGATACTACTGGCCAAACTCTATCCTGAATGGATGCAGCACGTCTCCTGCAGAAGGGGTCCTGAAATCTTGTAGAGTGGCACAGTAGTAAGTGAAGAAACCTAGTTGCTGTGACAATTGGTAGTTCATGTAGAAAGCATAAAATTCTCATTTGTAAGATAGTTTCTATACCTAAAACTTCCATAAAAACTTGCAGTGTTGTAGTACATCTGTAATAAGCAGACTCTCATTTCTGATGGACCTGTTTTGCTCTTTGGTGGTGAGTTAATTTTGAGGCACTTCAGTTTTGGAAAGTTAGCATTTGAATAATGAATTTTTCAATAGACTTTAGTGGCTACACTGATGTTTATTCTCAAGATAATATTTGCATAAAATTAATTCAAGATGCTGAGAGAGTCCCCTAGTAGATCTTTAACTAAAAGCATGAGAAGAGACAAAGGCATGTGAAATACTCTGAACAGTATATGAGAAATGTGAAAAAAGAATTACTTAAAATATTTTAGTTTTGACTTCATGATGCTTTTAAATTGATTGTCAGGGTCTACCCTGACAATTTCATAGGATAAACACAATTTTTTAGAGGGAGGAAACAAATTATGTGTTACATCTATAAATACATATAATTCATATTTATAATAAAGAGTTCAGTATTTAAACCTCATTTGGAGCTGTATGAAACAGTAGTTGTAAACATGTTATTCTAAAGGTAGATGATAAATTAAAAGTTTGCATCCTAATAGAATATTACACAGATTTGAAACTATTGCTGATATAGTTGTTCTAATTGCGAAAGTGTGGGTTTTTAGTCATTCACTTTCGCTTCTGTAATGTCTCTTTCACACAGCTACTGCTGCATTGCATATTTTGATATAATTTTAAATTTATATCACTAGGTTTCCAAATTCGGAAATGATTTTAAGTGCCAGTGTGATTTGAGAATAGTTGTGCATGAGTGAATCAGGAAGTGCATGAGGATATAAAAATTCAGGATCCATCTTATCAGATGTAGATGTCTAGGAGTTAGTTGGCTAAACTAGTCACCTGAGGCTCTTCACTGTCTGGGAAGGATAGCAACAGTTCTTCAGTAAGTGAGATGAATTAATCTCTCTAGGTGCCTATTCCCCCTCTCTTTGCTTTAGAGGGGTGTAGGTTGGTTATTCAGACTTGGACTACTCATTGTTTAGGAATAAAGTGTGTATGAGCTGCTTTGTCTTCCCTCATTTCTTTCTACATTTCTGCCATTATGTCCTTGCTAAAGGTAAAAGGTACTGAATTATGCTATTTAAACAAAGGTTTTCTCACAATTTTTGCCACCTCTGAATACGGTTCAGTGGATTCACAGAGTAGGACAAAGTAATTTTGTCTGTAGTATGATTATTTCATATACAGTTTTGGCAGATCTTCAAAACATTAAAACATCCAGAGATTTATTTATTTATTTAGCACTTCCTTTTGCTGTTTTACTTATTTTGTTTCACAATTCAGGGAATGTAAAATTGAAAGATGAATCACAAGAAGACTATTTTGCATTTGAAATGCATCGGTCTGAGTGAATTTTGTTAAATATGGAATAGTAATCAAATAACGTACATGACTTGAAATATGCTGTTTTCTGCATATTAAAAGAATGCCTTGCAGTAAATTTACCGAAAAGCAGATTTTGTGAAATGTTGTGGGAACATTAACATTCTTTTGCCAACAAAAACATATTCTACTAGCATTATGCCTAGTCATTAAGGATTTTTCAGTTAAAAATAACAATAATAACTATTAAATAGTTTAAAATCTTTTTCTTCCCAAGAACATCAAGAAAATCTAATCAATCATTTTTTCTTTTCTCTCCTGTCAGACAGTGAATCAGTATTTATTGCAATTCTTTTTCATTTAGGACTTAGAATACTGGTTTTAATTTATTAAATAATGTTTGAAAGTGGATCAGATGAGCTTAAGAAATAGTGCAACCTGTAACTTAGGTAGAATTGGGAAAGACTCTTGTATAAGAGAGATGTTTTGGATGTTAATGAAATAATGCACCTTTGAATGTGTACTTGTAACTATATTCTTTAACAGCCGAAAATCCCAAACAAACTCAAACCTAACAGCTAATACAAGAGGAAATAATGGTATATAAAATATAATATAAAAAATAGCACTTCTCTGAATAATTTTATTCTATATTCTTTCAGGTGCGACCTTCTGAAGCTCTTACTAGTCACCATTATCCTTGTACCTGTATTAAAGAACTATGGGTTCTTCTTATTCAGCTGCTGGACCACAGAAATAAAGGGTCTCATACGGAGGTAATGGAAGAACGTGCTTGCACGTTATATACGCTTGCACGTTATATATGCAATACAGTCACCAAATGTTCCCATATTTCCACAAATGCACTAGTTCACAGATCTGATGGTAGAACTGAACTTCATGTTTGCTTTAGGAGGACTGTGTGCTAACTGTGATACTTCAGAGCACTGTCTTGGATGTGCATGGAGTCCTGGGTCTAGGTTTGCAGTGTACTGTTTGATTATAAGTTAGGACACTGATAAGAAGAGTTCCTTGTACTGAAGAAAGCAAAGCAAAAGAATAGACTGTGAAAGTTCTATGTAAGAACAAAACAAAAAAAACTGTCTTTACTCATTTTCTAAAAAAATTATTTGCAGTTTATGTGATACGTCATTCATCTCCAGGCATTAGAAACATGGGTACAGTCAGAACAATGATCCATCCAGCCTGTGTTTCTGTCTTTGATACCCCTCTGTACAAGAACATCCTGGCTTTTGTTTTTGAATCTTATAGTTGCTGACTTCTTTAGATGTCCTCTTATACTCCTGTTGGAAGAGCAGATCAGCAAATCATTACCTGTTCTTTTTCTTTATACTGACACTACTTTATATACCTTTTCAGTTTCCTTTTTTTCTTATATCTCTTAGCTTCTGCCTTCTAGGTTGAAGAGTCTTGCTGTATTCAGTACTTCTTTTTGCAGGTGCCATTCTTTACCTATGGTCATCTTGATCACCCTTCTCTGAACCTTCTTCCACACTACAGCCTATTTTGAGTGACAGAGTGCCAAGATTGTATGCAGTATTCCAAGTATGAGTTAGGGGGCCATATGATTTTATATGTTGTATAATGATGTTTTCTATTTTGTTCTTTTCCTTTGCTCATATTTGCTAGTGTTTTAATTTTTCTTTCTTGACTGCTGATTAGAATTGAGGTGAAGTTTCTCTGAATAAATAAAGTGTCAAAATTCTTTGAAAGTTTTCTGAAATAATCTTTATGAGAACCAAAGTGGCCACCTGCACAACAAGTATGGTTGACTTAGTACAGAATGAAGTACTTCACTGTAGAGCATTTTTACTGATAGCTGTTTACTCTGTAATGAGAGTCCTTCACAAACCTCTCCAGCATGAGTCCATCCAATGGCAACAGTTCTTCAGAAAATTGCTGCCACGTGGGTCACTTCTCCATGGGGTGTGGTTCTTCACAAAGGAGCTGCTTCAGTGTGGGTCCCACATAGGGCCCGAAGTCCCACCAGGGAAAACCTGCTGCAGGGTGGGCTCTTCTCTCCAGGTCAGCAGATCCCTGCCACGACTCTGCTCAATCCTGGGCTTCCCACAGGGTCACAGTCTCCTTTGCGCATCCACCCACTCCCCGATAGTCCTCCATGGGCTGCAGGGGTACAGCTGCACCACCATGGTCTGCATCACAGCCTGCAGGGGCCTCTGTTCCAGTGCCAGGAGTACGTTCTCCCCCTCCTTCTGCACTGTGTGTAGACCTGGTGTCTACATTGTTGTTCGCACATTGTCGCTCCACTATTCCCTTGTTGAAATTCTCAACTGTGCAATAATTTTATTTCTGTCCTTAAATATGTTATCGTGGAGGTGTTGCTGTCATTGCTGATTGGCTCAGCCTTGGCCAGCGGCAAGAAGCTCATCCTGGAGCTGGCTGGCATTGGCTTCACCAGACATAGGGGAAGCTTCTCATAGTTTCTAACAGAAGCTCCCCCTACTACCAAAAACCTGGCCACACAAGCCCAATACACAGGCATGAGTTAGGATTAGGATCCAGCTAAGGTGGGTGAAATACAGGTACAAAGAAGTCCCACAAAGCTTCTATGAAACTAGGAAAGATAGGCATGGGCTTTATGATACAGACAGGAGTCTGAGCCAGAGAATTAGTTTATCAGTGCTGCAACAGACTGGGACAAAAGAGGGAATTGGAATTCAGTTTGCTGTGTTCAGACTGATTCTCTATCATCTAATATATTCCTCTTGGTTAGGTGAGTCTGGCACTAGAAGATTTTCAAAAATATGTTACAGAAAGACTTCAGTAAAGAACTGTAATCTCTGTTGTGAGCTTTGTGCACTGTCCTATCTGCACATCAATCCACTGGCTTGTAATTTTGCTTATGAAGGATTGCACTGTGTTCTTCCTGCCAACTCAAACTTGTCCTTTCATATTGCTTTTTACTGACATTTGTGAGAGAACTTTCTAAAGTAGCTCTGGGTCTTCTGTGGTAATACTGACCACTGCTTTTTGTTATTTTTTTTAAATGACTTGTTCTTTGTAAAAGCAAATTAATCAATAGGACAGTATTTTAAAGGAAATTGTTAACACAGGCTTTTAGCGAACAGAGTTCAAATTAACTTTTCCATTTTCTGCAGTGTTTCTGGAGCTTGGTGAATAAAACTCTAAAGAATATCTTTGAAAGGCCAAGTAGTTCTGAAAGCATGTCTGGTTTTGACGCAGTTCAATGCAAAGACCCATTGAGTTTTAGTTGGTGGATCATTAGTCATCTGGCATCACTCTATCAGTTTGACCGTAATGGAAATCTAGTTGAAAAGGTGGGTATGCTTTTTTTTACATGCCAAGAAGTTATTATAATTGGTTTTGATCTCTTTAATTATTTTTGTTGATAGAAAACTTTTTATGTTGTAATACAGGTATATTCTTACTCTCTAAAAGAAATCCTTTAGGGTTGATGGTGTTAAGATGTGCTTTGTACAAGTCAGTAGACATTCTAAGAACCTCTGACATGTTCATGTTATATACTAGATATTCAGTAGATAACTGTATTAAGGAAATTTGAAATATCCAAACTACTTAGTAGCACATATACTTAATGATGTAGCATATGTTTTAAGACTGTCTGCTTGCAGCATAAATGGTTGACTGGGTTTGTTGTTTTAGGAACTGAACACATTAGTTTGTACTGTATGAAGTATAAACCTCAAACATTGATTGTATGATTATTAATGCTGCTTTTTTTCTTTAAAGTGGTAGTTCTGCTTTGGATAAATTTCAGTCTGTCTAATTGCATCCCCTTTGCATCACACAATGGCACAATAAGATGCTGTTCATGTAAAAAGGGAAGATTTCCTTGACCCTTAGTGTGGGGAGATTTCCTCAACCCTTAGTGTTTGATTTGTCTGTGAACGCCTCAGGAAAGTCAGACCCTTGTGCCTGACCAGTCTGTCACTGTCCCATTATGGGGATCCTTCTCTGAATGGTCCTGCTGGATCAGGTGATTTGACTGACTTATTCAGGGAAATACACCAACAGGTCTTCCCACTTTATGACCCCTCAGTGGGTCTTCCACTTTATTCGAGTGTTACCTGCTGCGGGCGGCTGCCAGTGCCCGTGAAGGACTCACAGTAAGAATTTATGGAATGACACTTTATTTATGGAATGACAATTTATAAAATTGTGACAGGTTAAGGTTCAAGGATTGCCAGTGATAGTATCTGACTGAAAAACATATTCAAAGCAATACGCAGACCAGCTCTAATCCCAATAAAGTTATTCAGCTTGCATAGAGTATGGTTCTTACCCAGTAGGCATCCCTGTGGCAGAGAACACAGGGAACACAGCCTGTCAACTGATCCCTGCAGCTATGATGGAGTCTTCCCTAACTCTTTCCCCATTCTTGGCTTACTTTTATACTGTTTCCTTATGTTTAGGTGGAGCTTGAGTGACTTGAGTCATAAATAGCTTTATTACTGATTGGTATAGAATTGTTGTTGTTTCTTTTGTTTGTTTGTTTTTTATTGTTTTTTTTTTTTTTTCTCCCGGATAGTGTATTTTGCACCAGGGAGAATCCAATCATGCCATCTTCTGTCATCTGTCCTCCTGTTCTTTTATCTTCTGCCTTATTGTAGTTGTTTCTGTTGTTTAGTGGTGGGATTTTGTTTGGTTGGGGGTTTTTTGTTGTTTTTGGGGATGAGTTCTGTGTGTGTGGTGTTCTTTTTAACTTTTCAGCGACATTGGCAAATTAGGAAATACAGGCAAGCATAAGTTCTGTATGGCTTCTTCCACAAATTGGGCTTAATTGCCCTTTCTTGTGAATTGTCTTTTATTATTCATTATTAAAACAGGGAAGGTCATACCCTCTTTTTGTTAAAATCTGTACTGTGATTTCCATTCCTTAAAACGTATTTTTGAACAACAGATCTGTAAAAAGGGAAGAGTAATCACCTCAGTTGAGCAACTTGTTTTGATAACTAAAAATCCCCCCCCTTTATCTCTAGATCCTCAAAAGCATTACTATATAAATAGATAAGGAAAGAAAAATGTTGAGCTTCTGTGAATGCTTACAATCCTGAGTAAAACTAGACTTTCTATTAAAAGTCAGGTTTATTTATGTAAATTTGTAAACAAAGAAAAAAATAGGGAAGGTGTGGTAATTCAGTGCTTGAATACCAAGTTGAAAAACTCATGACCATTTGTGGTCACTAGAGGACTTGACACTCATGGGATGCTTATGCATTTCCCTGTTGACAGATTCTTTAGGATCCTGTGGCAAGCTGTGCATTATCACGTGGCAAAATGTACCAACTTCTTATGCATTCATACAGTCTAAATTTGCAGACCACATCTGATTTTTACACTGAAGGTTGTCTCAAGCTTCCCCTGCTTTTGCCCTGCTACTGCATGAGTGGGAGAGGACCACCATCCATAGTGTATTTCAGAGGGACATTGGAAGGTGGTATTTCTACACTCCCTGCTTATTAAGGAACTTAGATGGAGAGAAAAGGTTATTCCCAGGTTGAATACAGAAATCAGTGTGAAGCAGACATTTATACTGGATTTTTTTATATTTAATGCCCTAATCCAAATGCAGTGATACTGTTTACTTTGATTATTGGATTTTTTTTCCTGTATCTCATAATGATAGATACTATGTATTTAGCCTCATGAGAGACTATTTCTTTTTGCCCCAGGCACTGTATTACTTACATAAACCAAAAAAGATGTAGAATGGAAAAAAGGATTCCTGTTGTTCTTGTTTTAAAGTAGGAATCTGAGATGCAGTGTCAGGAAGTGACTTGCCCAAGATTAAATAATTTTTTTTTCCTTAGAGCCCACCTTGGAGAATAGAATTTCCAAGTCTCGATTTGTAAATCATGAGACCATCCTGTGTGTGCTCCTCTTGATGTTTCCAGTAGTCTTTATGTTAAAACTGTTAGCTGTGCTTCGCATTTTTTAGTGTGACTGTGAGTTTGTCCAGGGTTCCCTGTTCTTATACAAAAAAATCTCTCAGTAACATCAGGGCATTTTCACCCACCATAATAATGTAATTTCTCATAGATAGTTGATAGTAACCATTTCTTTAGGTCCTGTCCCCCTCCCCAAATTGCAACCTCAACTGTTCTTTGAACATTATCAGGTAAGATAGTGATATAAATTTGTGAAGTCAGTGGAATTACATCAGGGCTTAATGTAGTTTTGTTGGTTAAACATGTGATGCGATAGCTTCATCACACATGCTTTCTTTTAATTAACTGTGATCAGAGGTAGGAGGGTGATGTGTCATAATGATGGTTATTCATGTGCTCTGTAGTAAAAATTGCCTCTAAGCCTATGTCATCTGTGGACGATTTTCAGTTTTTTAATGTGGTCTGCATGGCCTTGAGGTTGTTATGAAAGCTTTT
Source organism: Sclerurus mexicanus (assembly GCA_013396755.1). Taxonomy (NCBI): domain Eukaryota; kingdom Metazoa; phylum Chordata; class Aves; order Passeriformes; family Furnariidae; genus Sclerurus; species Sclerurus mexicanus. The sequence continues at coordinate 560,546 of VWZF01005586.1, forward strand.
AAAATTCTAAATAGGTTTCTGACTTGCTTCTTTTTATTTTTTCCCCTTTAGCTCATATAGTGCAATTTCAAATATGCAATGATTCATATATATTGAATGTATATTTCACACACATGAAACCACTAGAAAATTTTGGCCAGGTTTCTTAGAGACTGTGTTCTGAGGGATGTATAGTATGTGTCTCTTTCCATATCCCCCCATTCAGATCCCACCTCAGTCTTCTGAAAAGCAGGATTTATACATTTAAAACTCAAATGGGACTTGATGAGAAAAATTGCTACTTCTGAACATTGCAGGGGTCAATTTCAATATCCTGTGGGCTAGGTTAATATAGGCAAAGTTACTTGGGGCTAAGAATTCTTGCCTTTGAATTGAATAATTTGAAATGCCTAAGTGGCAAGATATGCAAACATGAACTTCCAGCTGAGAAGCCTAATATGGCTTTTCCAGGTAGTCAGCTGTTAGTCCTTTCAAAAGTTTCTTCCTGCATACCCTGGGGGTCTCAGCTCAAGTTTTAGCAGCACTTTTATGGACCCTAAGGTCTCTAGGTTCTGTTGACTTTCAGAACTCGGAGGGTGGAGGGAGAATGTTTTAAGCCACCGGGTGTGTAGTAGGACATACAGGTTCTACCCATTCTTTGACAAGGATGGATTGTAAACAGTTGCTGTGCCATATTGCCAGTGCAGTAGGGAATACTGTTAGGATGTAAGTCTTTTGGGATTTGAATGAAACAAGTCCTTTAAAATACAGAGACAATTGTGGCTAAAAAAGATTGCACTAGGTGGTTAGTGTCATTCTTTTCTGAGTTTGGGGGGAACCTGGCTGCACTCCTGTAATCAATTCCAGTTGGTAACAGGAGTTTGCCCTAGATTACTCCAGGATCTTTTAAAGTGATCTGCATGCTGCAGGTGAGCTGAAACTTTGACAATAAACACCAGTTGCATAAATCATGTGTCCTTGGACTATTATACTACTAAAAACATATTCTGATCAGGCTGATCCAGACATTCATCAGTCTCATAGACATTTAGCATAACTAATATCTACTCATTGCTGGTAAATGTGGCCTTTTAGCAGTTGATTCGCTTTACTTGGAGTCTGCAGTAGGACCATGCCAGTGTGTAGGTATTCACAAAACCAAAATGCTCTAAAATGCAGCAGTCAAAAATCTGATGTAAATACTAGCCAGAACTTTCTGGAAATGCAGGTTGTGCGCTTCCTGGGTTATATTCATTATTGAAGTGCTGCCTTTACTCCTTGGCTATTTGTTGATATAATGGCTTCTCCTGACAGGATGCTAGCTCTGGTTCCATGATGCAAAGCCTTTGGTATCAGTAACAGCTTAAATCCTGCTCATCACCCTAGGCATGATGTGCCCTCTGCTGTTTTGGCACAATTATTTGTGTCCCTATTCTATGATCTAGGTCAGGCCCTCCTCCCTTTTTCATCCGTTCTTTCCTAAATCTGAGTCGGTTCAGTGATCTGGCTCACACTGTATCCCACAAAGAGAAGTACCAGAACAACTGAGCAGTGGCAGGATAAAGCTGTGAGAGCAGAAAGAGTAGCAGGCAGGATGAGGAAGAAGCAGTGGGAACTTTTTAATAGATACAGCTCAAGTTCCTGAATCATGAAATTACAGCTTTAGTGTAACTTTCTGTAAATCTGTCCTTTTGACTATATTTTTTCCATAAATCACACACTATGATTTTCTGCTATTGTCTGTCTTTCAGAATTTTCTTTTTGTGCAAAAATGTAAAGCCACCAAGTAGTGAAATTGTGTTACGGAAGTATTAGTGCATCTTTTTAAAGAGTTCATTAAAATTTTCATGGTAATCTCTGAAGTTCTGTGCAGAACTGTCACCAAGTCACAGCATTAAGTGATATAGTCAGAGGAGGACCAAGCACAATGGTGTTGCTGCTGGACAGTAGTTATATTTCAACTACCAAAGCATAAAATGCTCTTCATTGTATGTTCTATACTGACATTTATTTAAAGGACAACTATCTAAAGAATAATCTACAAGGTTTAATAGTTGTGATAATGGAGGGAATAAGTAAGGCAGGGCAATGATGGAAGTACTATGGTCACACATCTACTTATCTGTGCAAGCTATATACATAGCTGAATGTAAGAGATTTTTGTTGGACCCCCTAGAATTATGTTGGTTTGGCTGCTTGCTTTTTTTTTCTCTTTCCCTTCCACACTTCCCCATCCCCAGTCTGAAAAAATGGCCTTGGTTGCAAAGCCTTCTACCCTTTTCTTTCCCACTTTGCATAACTAGATGTGGGGTGGTTTCTTCTCTTTTTAATATGCTTTCCCATGTAAATCTGTTTTACTTCACTAGCATGGTCTAGTTGATCCAAATGGATAATCATCTGTCTTCTGAAGCTGGAGAGTATGAATTATGGACCATATTTAAACTACCCTGTACAACTACTTACTGAATTGGACAAATCAATTATTAATGTTTGTTCTGGAAAAAAATCAGAAGTGTTTTTTACATTGGTGGAAAAAAAACCCAAACAAACAAGATGTGAGATTGCACCTTTTCTTCTTTCTTACCCCTTATGTCTTCATTTTTACAGAACATTAAAGAAAGAAATTATAAGACATACTGCTTGGACTAATAAAAATGCCTGAATGTTTTGCTTTTCTATTAAAAGTGAAGGTTGGGACTGTAGATGGGTCACTTAAAGTGGTTCAAGTCACATACTCCTCATTTTTGGCTCTTTATTTGTTTTTCGAGGGCTAATTTTTAGGACATATAAATTACATTTATATAACAAAAAAGCTGTTTTCAGCAATGACTACACTATGTTGTCATGAAATTAAATATCTTTGGAAATATTTTGCCTGCTTATTGTCATGTTATTGCATAATGCTTCCTGTAAGGGATACAAATGCTATTTCATGTTGATAATAATTATTTTTCAGAAACAGAAGGAATCCAACTGGAAATTTGTGGAAGACCTCCTTAAAAAATCCACTGATGCTCAAGTAAGTGTGTAAAGGAAGAAATAAATGAACAAGGAAAGTGTCAGGCATGGTTTCAGGAAAAGACAGTGCATGAAACAGAGTCTGAGTAACAAGTATATTTTTGGAATTTTAGTGTTTTTATCACTGGAAAATGAACATCCTTGACGTAGCTGAACTATGACAGCATAAAGTCCTCTCCTTGTTAGCAGTTAGACTTGCTTTAAAGTCGTCGTGCTTGATGCTAAATTGGCAGATAAAGAAAAAAGATAATTATCCTGGAAGGGTAGGTATTTGGCTGCTTAGACAAGATGTATTCAGAGTAAGAACTGGATGCTTAGAAAATGTAAACCTGATACTGAATGTAAGGATATCAAGTTGAGGAGACATGATGAAGGAGATAGTCAGTTGCATTGAAAATTCAGCTATATCCTCATCACAGCAGGAAGGTGACTTGCCTTGCTGAGCAATTTGTCTTACAGGCCTGAATCAAACTCTTACTGATAAGGTTCTAGTTTCTGAGCACTCATTTCATACCTTATCATTTTTCTTTCTGCAGAACTGTTAATGCAATGCTTCATGGCCCAGAGGTCAGAATTGACCTCCTTTTAAAATGCTTTTAAATATTCTGTTCATCACATTTTTAAATATGTTACATTGTAGTTCTGTAAATTTGTTCTGAAGTTGCATGGTACAAATTGCAGATGTTGTATCAGTAACACCTGTAAAAATAATTTCTTTATTTGTGTATGTTCAAGACAAGAATAGACATGTTCCTTTTTTTTTATTTGATTTCATGAAATTAGGACAAATTCTGCAAAATTCTGTTGTTGAAAGCAAGAGAGGAATCAGTTCTTTTAGGTTTTTAATTATTATTACTGCCTTGCTCATGCCCTAGCAACAACTGTAGTTGAAGCTGGAATACAGAATAATACTTGTTACAACTACAGTTTTTATAAGAAAATATTTGTATGCTTTAAGATAGTTGAGAGCATAATTTTTGAACTTTTTAATACTCTGTACACAAACTCTTTAACGCTTGGTTATGTGTTCTTTCAGCTTAAAAGATTAACTCTTTCTGAATGATTTTACAGTACATAACTGAAAATACCAACTGTGCATATACATTAAAACCACAGTGATGACACTGCAGTACTTACCATTCTCTGAGAGAAACTGGAGAGATCTAAATGAGATAGGATTCATAAAAACTGAGTAGCTTATTAGCCACCTTCCTGTGTTACATCTTCTGCATGTCAGCAACCTGAGAAACAGTAAGAGGACCTTTGTAGTGAATGTGTTTTCTTCAAAATATTCCTCTTTTCTTGTGAATGTTTATGATTTTAATTAAAGATTACTTTGAAGTTGAATATACATAGAATACAAAGGTTTTGATGCTTCTGTTAAACAAGTATTGAACTGTGGACAGTTTAGAAAGGTAGGTAGGTGGCCAAGTTCAGAAGACTTGAATGTTGAATCAGTAATGACACAGTAATGTTAATTTCCAAGGGCAATCACTGCAGAAGTCAAAACAAACCCTCATTTGCCAAGGACATGTTTGTAACTATTCTTAGTTTATTTCCTTGTTTTTATTTGTTCATTATTTTTTTCCTTGCATTATGGAGTTTGCTGCCTGTGGGAAGTGCTCCTTGGGAAACATTAGTTCCTATATGTGCATGTGCAAGTGAACGTAGTACTTCATTAAAAAATGCTTCCTGCTCCCTACCCCTGCACAGCAACCTTCTTGTCAGCATCTAGGAAGGAGATTTTCTTTTACCAGTGTACATGTCCTTTTCCTCTGTTGATGTGACAGCTTCAAGTGGCCACTCCTGTGTTTTATCTTATCCTTTTGCATCTCTTGAGTATTTTTGAGTCCAGAAAATGTAGGAATGAGAAGCACAATGAGATATCAAGAAGTCAATAATAAGATGGAATATGGAGAAGCAGGCAAAAGCAAAAAGTGAGAATAGTGCTCTTTGAATGAAGAGCAGGACAGAACTGATGACACTGCCCATTAACACTTGGCTTGAGTTTGTTAGTAAATCCTGTCTGAGCCATCCTTTTAAGCAATTTCTGTTATCTCTACTACAGATGCACAGCAATAGCTATGCAAAATAAATTAGAAGAAATAATAATGCTGAATCATTTGCTAGAGAAGACAGGACGTGGTTATTAGAAACTTCATTTTTAGGCATACAGGAGCTTAAAAATTAATCATGTGTAGTACTGTGTCCATCAACCTCATAATCCACTTGTGCTTGTTGCTCCCTAACTTGAAAAGCTTGTAGACTATACATATTCAGAAGAAGAATGGCAATTTACAAAGAATGGGAAAGAGGGAAAGTCAAGTATGCATAGTTTTGTTTGTTGAAAAGCATCTGAAACAGGTGAAGAACATACATTTGTAATGTAAATTGATAATCTCCTACCAGTAACTGTTAAATTCTCTTCATGTGAGCTTCAAATTCTGTGTTATGAGAAGATGATTTAGTAGGCACTGTTGCAGCCGTCAAGGGTAAGGGAGCATCATGAAAGTAGAGAAAAGAATTGTCACCTTTGATACATCAACAGAAGCTGGATTTAGCTTTAACATCCTCAGGACAGCTAAGTATTGAGATACAAAAATAACCAACCGGTGTTAAACCTCCAGCGTTTTGGTAGTTTCAGTAATACTGTTGCATTTAGTGGTCACATGCAGACAGCAGAGAGTCTGAGCCACGTTCATCTAGGATATGCTGGATTTTGAGGATGATAATCTAGGATGTGCTGGATTTTGAGGATGATAAAGACCTCCTGAAGGAGGTGTGCATGTACAGGTGAAGGGGATGGAGGGGTGCTGCAGTGTCCTGTCACCAGATGGGAACTCCTTTATAAGGTTACAGTCAGCCTGCTGCTGAGCAAGGGAAATACGTGGAGGTGCTGTTCAGGTTAGGGGATCAATAGGGATGGGAAATAAAAACATTTGTGAGAAGATATGAGGAATCATGGATACATGGGCAAGTGTATTTTGCTGCTTCCTTGAATATATCCTTTCATTTTCAAATGGTTGACAAACAGGTGAGTTCTTCAGCCAGAAATTCCTCTCTTTTTTAAATCTTGATGGATAAAAGTTGAAACAATTGCTCATGTGAAAATTCTCCCATCTGCATCACAAAAAATGGGTATTTTGGGGGAAACTAGTTACAGGAGATGTTTCCTACTTCTCTTGTAATTTGGGATTCTCTTAGTGGGCTAGTGAAAATAGTGAAGCTGGTTTACAATTTTATTTGTACTACAAAATTGAAATTATTGTAGTAGGAATATTACCATAGCTGTATTTATCTACAAGGCAACATCAAACTGACTCAATTTATGGATTGTCAGTAGAAGATGAATTTGTGTTTATGAAGTTTTGTTATGAGAATCAAAAGCTCCTTAGTTCTTAAGCACTAATAGCAGTCTCTTATTGGCCTCATTTTAGAAAATAAGTGCTTCATGTTGCTTCATTTCTGCCTCAATTTTGTTATACCTCCACTGTATTTTTTGTTTAATTCTACTTTAAAAAAGATAGAGAAGTATTTGTTGGATTTCTAGAAAACCAATTTTGTTACTACAGTAGGAGGTCATAAGAGAAAAATGTTGTGTTTAGATAGTACTATCAAAATTATAGTATCTAGTATTCCTCCCTTCTGTGGTAAATTAAAAGCTGACTACCTCAAGAGTTCTGATAGTACTTCCAGCAGTGCAGGAAACCATTTTAAGCAAAAGAGCAATGAGGGAATCCATTAATCCCAGGGATATTTGAAGTCTGGAGAACTTTTTCATATTAAATTTGAGATAAAGCCTTCAGTACTACCTTGGTTTTAGAAACAGTTCTAAAACTATTGTTGGACAGATAAATAATGGTTTAAATTGAAGCTGCTCACTATGTTTATTGTTGAATTAATTTAACTGAAGCAGTCATTGTTTGTTGAATTATATCCTAAACATAATCCTTGACACAAAATTCAGCTTGATGACTAAGTATTTCCTTTTGAAAGGTGTGTGTTTTGGTATTGAGGGGTTTTTTACATCTTTTGTAACTGGGTAGATCCCTCTAGAGAAATAGATATGCTCAGCTGTAGTTTTTTGCTTTACATTAAGACTCCTGCTTTTATTCATTAAAAAATAGCAGGTGTTCTATCCCTTGTTTTTTGGTGCAAGATTGTTATTTTTTGGGAAGTCTACTGATTTAATATATGTCATATATTAAAAATATATGAAAATATATGCAAAATACTTGAGCATAGCCTTTCATTTCTAGGCATTTTTATTATATTTGAATTATTATTCTGTATATTTTTAATGAATCTCTACTGGAAAGTTACTTTTCTATTTCAGTGGGTTTTGTATGCCATACATGTCTGCAATATATCATTTTCTGTAACAACTGAGAATGCCTTTTCAATGTTAAAGTTGTTTTAGAAATGTGCCACTTTAGAAGCCATATGCCCTACATTAATTGCTCATGAGAAGAGAAGGCAGGCATGGTTAGAAGTTATTGTAGGTGATTGTATAATTGCTTATGGTGTTTTGATAAACTGCAGCAAATAAAGTTTTCCACATGAATGTATAGCCAAGTAGAGATAAGTTAGTGAGACTCATGTGGCACTGAAAAGCAGCTCTAAGACACAGTAAGCCACAAGTAGTATTGACAGAAAGAGCAGAAGTCATAGAATGGTTTGGTTTGAAGGTTTAAATATCATCTAGTTCCAGCCCCACTGTCATGGGCAGAGACACCTGTTAGACCAGGTTGCTCAAAGCCAACCTGCCTTGAACACTTCCACAGATAGGGCATCCACAACTTTTCTGGGCAACCTGTTTCAGTGTCTCACCACCCTCACAGTAAAGAATTTTTTCCTAATATCTAATCGAACCCTACCCTCTTTCAGTTTAAAGCTATTCCCCCTTGTCCCATCACTAAATGCCTTTATTAGAAGTCCTGCTCTTCCAGGAACAGGTACTTACTTATTGAAAGACTTTTTCAAACAGCAACAAAATTACCCAAGCAACCCCCTAAAAAGAAAATCAAACCAGAAAACCCCAACCAAGCTCAATACAACCTAATGTTATCTTTTTCCATCCCCTGGTATTAGTGATTTATTTAAACATTTTCTGAGCTGGGTGAGCTTGGGATATAATTCGGGACCTTGCACTGTAACTGGAATTGAAAGAGATAACTTCCCAATATTTATCTGAGGCACAGTTTTCTTCACTCCCCTTCCTAGGGCTATGATTCTGAGTAATAAAATTAATCCTGTATATTTCATCTGTTTCTTACCCCTTTTATTCTTCTTTAGCTTATTTTATGCTTTTAGAAATTCCAGGCCTGTATGGTATTTAGATGTATTTGAAAGCTAAAAATATGTCAGTTTCTCTTGTCACAGAACAAGTTGCTACTGTCCCAGAGAGGTGTTAGATTTATATTTGTAGAAGTCTACCCTTAAGATAACTACACGCAGGCTGTCCATTAAATCACTTTTGTAATCAGTGGAGACAATAAAGCCCTTACACAACTTATCATTCTAAAGTAGGTTTCTAAAATTAAACACATGATTTCAGATGAAGTACGAAGCTCCTAATATCCTACCTCTGATGCAAGTCCAGTTTTGTTGTTGTCAAAAGCTGGCTGAGAAGAATTCCACTCAATATCCCACAATTACAAACCGAATACTTCACTGTGTTGAATTGTTTGGCACTTCCTCTTTTCTTTCCTATAAACCTTCTTCTTTTTGAGTGCAAAATTTGGAACTGATGAATACAAAAATATGTGGTGTGGAAAGTCTTTTGTTCTTTTTTTCTCCCCATTGTTCAGTGACTTATTTGCCCTTGACTTAGAGTTGTCTGGGGTGTTAGCTATATAGCCACGTTGTAGAGGTTTGAGAAGGAACATGATTCAGAAACAAAAAGTCTTCTTTGAAGTATTATAAAGAGAAACATGAGTTCTCAGATGGTTGCACTCTCCCTCTATGTTGCTGGTGAATGAACTTTCCTTGGGACATATGTGACAGAAGGGCTTAAGCGTTCAGCTGACTCATGCGTTTGGTACAGCTAGTGCCCCATTTAGTGTTTTGTGAGGCTCTGTACCATGCAGCCGTGTTTCAAGTTAGGCTCACAATGTTGAATTGAATGTTTTCCTAATGTGTCTACAACTCTGTGGAGGCCTGGAGAAAAGAAGGCTCGGGGAGATCATGTTGCTCTGTCCAACTACCTGAAAGGAGGTTGGAGCTAGAAGAGCTAAGCCTCTTCTCTCAGGCACCTAGTGACAGGACAAGAGGACATAGTCTTAAGCTACACTGGAGGAGGTTCACGCTGACTATCAGAAGCAATTTCTTTATGGAAAGGGTTGTTAAACATTGGAACGGACCACCTAGGGAAGTTGTGGAGTCACCATCCCTGGAGATGTTCAAGAAACAGTTGGATGTGGCACTTAGTTCTATGGTTCAGTTGATTGACATGGTGGGGATCAATCAAAGGTTGGGCTTAATGATCTGAGAGGTCTTTTTCAACCTAAATAATACTGTGATGCACTATTATATTGGCTGGATTGCAGGATGCAATTGTCAGCTTTTATCTTCTAGTTTGTTGCTTCTATTAGCAGATGCATTTACTCAACAGTATATTATTAAAAACAATTTCTGTGTTAAGAAATTATTTTGATTAGTCTAGTAGTATTTGGTTTATGTGTAAATAAGGTGATGCTCTCCTCCTAAAATTAATTTCTTATTTTCTTTTCAAGACTGGTGTGTTAGAGGAACACTTACGAATGCATCTTCAGTGCTGTTTGACTTTGTGTACTTTCTGGGACTTGAACCTATCTATTGTCACCATACTCTGGGATTATTACAGCAAGAATCTGGTAAGTAGATGAATATATAAAAATACAAAATTGAATGTGGATAGTCCTTGAATTTTACTGATTAATTCTGATTTTCCTGTAGCCAAGCTTGATTGTTATACCTCTGTAAAACTACCTAGTCAATATCCCTGAATTTGCTATTTATTTAATCAAGTCATGTTTTGGTCCATTACATTATGTGACAATAGAATGAGTTAAAATATAACTCTTACTTTTCATCAGGACTACGGATTTTAAGATCTTGTAAAAATACTTTGCACATATTTACAGAAATTTTTATTTTTTAGTTGTGGTAGGAACATATCCTTTTGTTTGTGTGAAGAATTGCATCTTATTGCATTTGGAATATTAGCATTTACTGTTATTTATAATCTTTTCTATTTTCATTCTTTTAGAACAGTTGCTTTAGTATTCCTTGGCTTGGTCTGAAGGATCTGGCAAATGTTAGTAAGACTTCTTTGTCAATGCTTGAGTTGGTGAAACGTTGCTGCTCTGAACAGCAGATCCCTTCTCTGTACAAGTCCAGCAACAGTTACTTCATTTTTCTTAGCATTTTGGCACGGATGATGAAAGAAGAAAACAGCAGCGTGCATCCTTGGAAACAAATTAAAGGACGGTATGGCACCATTTAGTTTGTCTCATGTTATAAGAAGTGTAGTGAGTCAGTAGCCCTTCTAGCCACATGCAAAGCAGGCAGGTACTGTGCTCATGAGAAGGTAAAGGGGATGAGGGATCCAGGGTGATTCATAATTTGAAGAAAGCAGTTGTTCCCTGAAGTTTCTGTTGCCAGCTGAGCCTGTAACACAGTCCAATAGCTGGGTCCAAGAATCACCTTGGCATCCATAGCCTGTGATGATTTACTTTGTCCTGCTGGCCAGGAATTTGGTACACTGGCAACCTGTGCAGTGGTATAACCAAGTTGCCAGACAGGTAATGTAATTAAAGCACAGAAATAGTGTTTGAGCTGCATATAAGCCATGTGTTGTCCATGAACTTGCTAAGCCTGCAGTCTCTTCTTAATGATTTCCAAAATTTCTCACAATATTTTTTTCTGAGGGTTTTAATACTTCACTTAATTTTGAAACATACTAATAAAGAAGTACAGTCAGTCATGATATAAAAACCATAAAATATGTGCTCTAAATTAAACTGTTGATGCTGTAAATGCTTACTGAATCCATGAAACTTATTATAGTAAGGAGATTGTACTAATTATTACAAGTGCTAACTTTTAAACTTTTTTCATTAGATTTTTATTAGATACAGGAGACTTTTGGTTTATTGTTTTGATTTTTTTTAAAAATATCTTATAAAGTATTAATAAAATTAATTAAAATTTTATTAAGTATTAGCAAGATCTTAATGTATGCAAGATCTTAATGTATGCAGGTAATAAATATATAAAAAAATTACCCATGTGTATGCACACCTTACCAAGTTACATGGTATGTTTCTTCCAAGAAAGAAGTGTTATCTTGGCTATCAGAAAACAAAAGTATACCTTCCAAAACAGTAATATCTATGTACACTTCACAAGTTGTTATAGTCAGTAAAGTCTGAGTTTTAAAATTACTACAACTACATAGAAACAAATATGTTGTTGGATTTAGTATCAGTGTCTTGCTTTGTTTTGTAATTTTAATTAGCCTCTTCTATTCTTACTGAAACCAAATTGTACTTATGTTTTTGTGCTATTATAGCTTGTTGCTTTCTCTAATTTAAGAGGGGGAATAATAATACACAACACTCAGTCCATCAGTCTGCTCAACCAGTATTCATCATTTCTACCTTGAAAAAATCAATTATACAAGTAGCAAAATTTAACAGCCTGCAGCTATGATTTTGGGATGAACTCTGTTTTCAGCAGCTAACCAAGCATTAATTGGTGCATGAAAAACATAAATGCCTGTCAGTAGTAATTTACTACTAAACAACATTAATTGGATTTGCTGTAATTTTTGGTGGCTAGATTTGATAACTTCAGCACCATTTCCAGCTATTTTTCCAGATGACAGAATTGGAAAACAACATTTATGAATTTTTAACTATCTATATGTGGAACTTAGTTCAAATTAAAGGTGAAGGATATACCCAAGGTTTTAAATCCACAAATCAAAAAGTTAAGCCATTTTCATCTTACTCCACAGTTGTAGGAATGGTGACATTTATGTAAAAGCCCAGATCCAAGCAAAGGTCACAGAAAAGATGTCTTTGTAAAAGCTTTCTGCTTTTTGTTAACCACTTTAAAGTTGCAAAGTGGTCTTTGCAAAAGTATAGCACTGTCCTATAAAGCAATAAAGTTTCACATCTTCCTGCTGGAGAGAGGCTTCTCTTTCAAATGCCTCAGTTTCCCTGTTTTCTTCCAAACTTGTAGTCCACCATCCATACCATAGGTGTGCAGTACAGGTTGACACAGACTTTGGTGAAGCACCGTGGAGAAAAAGAATTTTCCGTTAGAAATCTTCCTATCCCTTTTACTGCAGTGATAGTTTGGTAGGTTAGACTTTGATCACAGCAGCTGTGGCAGTATAGCATAACAGAAACCACGAGCTGATTTCCACTTGAAAATGAAGGAGTTTCTAGGGAAGAAGCTGGCATACAGCAATGATTTGCTGTTGCAAAAAGCTGCCACTTCATTTCCTAGCAGCCCTCGTGGGCTAAACTTGATTGATTTGAAGGCATGGTACAGAGGACAACCATTACAGACAAAGTAAAACGTCTACACATTTATGTTGTGCTCAACTGTGTACTAGAGGTTGGATAGGGGAGAAGAGTTAAGCTGAACCTCAAATGGAAGACACTTATCATGTACCTTAAAACAGGACCAGAAAATGTAAGACCACATTTGTTCCAGTAGCCAAAATATTAGAAGAAGGCAGAGAAAAAAGGGTATTTAAAATTTAAAGGTTATTAGAAGAGGATAACTGTAAAAGCATAAAAATACGATTTTAGTCTCTCAAGCAGATAGAAAATTGCATGCTTTAAGAAACTTTTTTTCCTGTGTTTTTTTGTTTCTTTGTTTTGTTTGTTTGCTTTTTTAATGTAGAATTTATTCCAAGTTCCATCGGAGAAGAATGCAGGAGCTGACAGAAATGGGGCTGCAGAACTTTTTTAACCTGTTCCTCATGCTGGCAGTTGTTGCAGAGACAGAAGATATAGTGGGTCGAGTGTTGGATCTTTTGGATTTCCTAACTTCATCCTCCATCACCGTGTCTCAGAGAGCTCTCATCTGGAGAGGTCATTTTGCTTTCCTTTTGATTTATGTTGAGAAGAACATGGACATTAGCGTCCTAGCTGAGAAAATCTCAAATTCTTTCCGTGAGAAGGCAAAGGAGTTTTTAGTAACCAAAAACGACCACACACAGAGACACAATCTCTGGACTCTACTTTCGACCTACATTGATGGCGTCCAGGAAGTGTTTGAGACTAGCTGCTACTTGAGCCTTTCTGAGGAAAAGTTGCTGAATGATGGCTTTACTATGCTGCTGCCTGCTTGTCGAGGAGCTGAGCTGAGTATGGTCCTGAATTTTCTTCAGGTTGTGCTAGCCAGACTTCGGTAAGTTATTTAGTTAAATTGTGGATGTAGACTGGCATATTGGTTTTGTTTTTAGGGTTAAACTGTATTTTTCACTGAAATAGAGTAAAAGAAAAAAGAAATCTGTAGAGGACTGTGGATGATATGTTAAATTTCAAAATCCACCAATACTTCAGTGCATTTAGAATCTCAGAAATGTTTCCTTACTATTTCAGGAGATCAGGTTTGAAATACTAAGATTTTGTTATAAATTAGTGGCTCATTAGAAAGTTATCCAGTTGCTCCTATTTCAGACAGCATCATCTTTCCTTTGGCACAGGGAATTTTGAAATTATTTTCTGTACTAAATTACGTAAGTTGGGGGGTTATTTTTTTGTTTTTGTTTCTTGACTGAATGTATTCTGGTTTTCAGACTCTTGATTGTATTTTTTTTCTCTTTCACCAAGGTTGCATTCAAATACCACAGTTATGGAGATTTAAATACTTGTCTGGGGTTCAATAGGAAAGAAGGAAATCATATTTTACCACTTCAAGCACTTTTGCTTTGATGTACTCGTTCATTTTTCAACATCCACAGTGCCCTTCAATAAGCATATTTTTTTGTCTACTGATGCCTTTGAGAAGCAGTCCTCCAGTTTGAAGCCCAAACTGCCTTTTTTTTTGTAAGATATTAAGAGGCAGCTATTGATCTGCCATTACTTCAAATGTGTAAGACTGAAATATGTGTAAAGAGCTGTGGAAGAGTGCATAATAGGAATACTGAGGCCCATATGCAAGATCTCTCTTTAACTAGGTTCTTTGTTATTTTCTAGTAGTTTGACTGCAGCTGTCAATAGCTTATAGATCCAAAGACAACTGTTTTTCAGGCAGTCTTTTGAAAAAAGATGAAGCACAAAACTAAGTTTAGTTGATTTATTATTTATTATTTCAGTTCAACTGAATGTATTTCCTAGAATAAATTGGAGGCTTCAAAAATACTTTGACATTTTCTCCATTAGCTAATGCATAGCATTTGTTGTGTTGTTTTTAAAGATGAAATAGGGAGAAATTTGAGACTGCTGACAAAGTTGCCTATTTCATAACTTGGTATAATTTCAAAGCTTTCTGGAACTGGGGGTTATGTGGCCCTCTTGTAGCACAGAGAGGAGGGCATAGAAGTTCATTCCAGACTTCTCAGGTCACCACAGACAATATGTAGGACAGTATTCGTACCTATTCTTATAAAAAGCAGTTCTGCTGAAATATTTGAATTACCAACATACTCAAATAGTAATTGGTATAAGATTATTAGAGTCTTGCTTTTAACAGTTCGTCATTGCATCTTCTGTATTTGTACTTTTGGTTACTGTTAACAGCCTATTTATCCCATCTGCTGAGAAACTAGATTCCTTAACATTTAATGCTACTCTGGTCAACCTCACCTTGAACATTGTGTGCAGTTTTGGTCACCACAATATAAGAAAGATATTAGGCTCTTAAGAGAGTATCCAAAGGAGGGCAGCAAAGATAGACCTTGAGGGGAAGCCGTCTGAGGAGCAGCTGAGGGTACTTGGTCTATTCTGCCTGGAGGAGACTGAGGGGAGACCTCACTGCAGTTATAACTTCATTGTGAGGGGAAGAGGAGGGGCAGGCACTGATCTCTTCTCTGTGGTGACCAGTGACAGGACCTGAGGAAATGGCCTGAAGTTGTGTCAGGGGAGGTTTAAGTTGGATATTAGAAAAAGGTTCTTCACCCAGAGGGTGGTTGGCACTGGAACAGGCTCCCCAGGGAAGTGGTCGCAGCACCAAGCCTGGCAGAGTTCAAGAAGTGTTTGGACAATACTCTCAGGGACATGGTGTGACTCTTGGGGTGGTCCTGTGCAGGACCAGCAGTTGGACTTCCATGATCCTCGTGGGTCCCTTTCAACTCAGCATATTCTGTGATAAAACACTTGGATCTTCAGGCTGTGTGGAACACAAAAATGTTATTGATTCTCTTTCCCACTTTGACAGAATTACTGAAAGTAGTCCTCTGTTGTCTTGCAAGTAAAACAACACTAAAACCACTTTCTTGGATCAAAAGATGTGGATGACTTTGTGTTAACCAGACATTAAACTGCCTGGTCTGTCTGCAGACTCAGAAAAGAATGAAAGGATTCAGTGCCTGTTTTTAAAATCTAGGCTGATATAAGATACTAGGCATTTCATAAATGTAATTTCTCTGTACACTGTACTCTAATAACTTTATAACTGTATGACAGGGAATTTACAGGTAGGAAGGAAGTGAGATCACTGATTAAAGAGAGAAGCGGCTCCCTCTAGGCTGTTAGCAAAGAGTGGCACATGAAGTTATTATTTCCTAACCCCAGATGATGGCTCACAGGAGCATTCTTTATTGCTGATTAAGTAGCATTATGAAAATACAGACTTGGTTATGTTAACTAAATGCCTCAGTATTTAAAGCTTAAAATATCAAATAGTTTCAGCAATCCCCTTTAACATATCTTGTTGGATTGCTGGAATCTCACTCCAGGTTTCCCAATGCTTTTATTTGAGGATACTGTAAAAAATTCCAGTCTTTAATTTTCAGAGTGAGGTGTAGCCAAAAGCTCTTCCTTAATTATAGCTATTCATGCTGCTGTAGTTAAGGGTCTGTCAGCATTTCCATTATAAACCTTTATTTTCAAGGGTTTGTAACATAGCAGTGAAAACTTGCTCTGGGCTAAAACTTGGCATACAAGGGTTTGAAAGTGCACTTGTTTTCTTTCTTTCTTTTTTCTTAAAAGGCATCTGAAAAGAGACCTCCACCTTCACCATTTTTACATCACTGTGTTTTAAAATAACCCTTTCCAAATTTTTCTCATATTTTACTTGTCTGCTAGAAAAGTGCTGGTAGGTTTTGATTGTTGTATTTACCTGTGCTTAGACTGCTTTAAATAAGCTTTCTTGAACCACTTTTTAATTGATTGTTACCATTATGATTATTTTGGTGTCTATATATTTAAGTAGAGCTATGACTTGGCAGGAGAACTCATTTTTATCAGTTTTTGATATGTGGTGACTGGATAATTGGAATCAAGATGCTACTTGCTGGCACTTGCAAGTATTTGATCTTCACAGTGAGATTCTGTATGAAGTGTAAGGTTGCATTTCAATATAGTCTCCTTTTTAAAAACATGTAAAATAAACAGTAAACAATCAAGAAACTTCCCAAAATAAAAATGTGAAATGCTTCCTTCCTATATTTACTTGAAGGATTCACTTTCTAACTCAGACATAAGTTTTTTCTTTTACTTTTTCCCTGTTTTTAAGCAGTGTTTTAGAATCCTGATTTTTTTTTTTTTTTTATTGAAAGGTAAATGCGGGATGTTTGTCCATGTATGCTTTCATTTGTTCCAAATCTCTGGCACTGCCTGTCATCTGCCTGCCTTATGGCACAAAAAGAAACCCTAGGCTAATAAAAATATAGGCATTGCATGGATTTGACAGAACTTGCTGTAAAAATGGACACAAGACTTGAAGAAATCTGCTGTAGGTTCTGCCACTTAATATGTTATTCTTAAAAGAAGCGTTTGAAACATGCTAAAATGTCTTTTACTGTAATCACGTATTGCTCTGACATGAGCATTCTCTTATTCTCGTCATCCTGGCATTTGGGTTTTGTGGTGTGTTAGCACAGAGTTACAGGACTATAAAATGTGAGTATATGCCCAGGTGTGAAATCACTGCTGTGCTCCAAACATCTTTGCCTAGTTTCAGGGAGACTTGGTCCTGATTCGCATAGGAGAAATAAGTACTACAAACCTAATACCATAATAAACAGTAATTTTATTTTGTAAACAATTCTTGTGCGTTTATGCTCATTTGTACTTTTTTGCCAGTTTTTGAAAATTTCTGTGTGTAAATTTCATAAGCTCTTACAGGAATACTAACCAGGTAAACCTGTCTCTAGTTATAAGTTCCATTAAGAACTGGGCCATGGATAACAGCAGAACTGGATGTTTCTATCCGTTAGGGTGTGCTTAGCCTTGAGGTTGTGAGAGAAATCACGATAGGAATGGATTATCCGGTATATCTTTGCTATGGAAATGTATAGTCATTTGTAATTTTTTTTGCGTTATACTTGCCATCAAAACAGCCTGTGGGAAGCTTTTTCGAGACCAACAGAAGCCTCTCTCCCGCTCTCTGTTACTGTGTAAGTCAGCAGATAAGCTCAGGAGGAGAATAGAAAGGTCCTCCCTCCTTCTTTTCTTCCCCCTCAGGGCTTTTAGTGTTTGTCTTTGTAAATTCTTTTTTCTGATGTTGAGCTTCTGAAAACTGTATTCAGAAGAGTTTGGAAGAGCATGAGCCTTCTCTTACCCATCCCATCCTTAGAGGATATTTAGAGTTACCAGCTGTGATATCCTGATAAGCACGGAAGGCAACTCTGTGACTAAACCACTGAACTGAGTCAGATAATGATAGTTTGGCTCTTACGATCTCGCAGGCTTAATGAATGACCATTAGAAAGTCATTAAAAGTTGCTATGAATTTTTTTTATTGTGTGAAAAAAATTAAATCCTTCCTTTTTCACTTCACAATGTGTATCTTATGACAACATGTCTCTTATGCCTGGGAAACAAGCATGCCTTGCTGTGCTGACTTGACCTATGGCTTAAAGTATTTTTAGTGGGTTTTTTTGAAATTTAGGTATTCCATTAATAAAACTGATGTTTAAATGAATGCAATAAACATCTGGTCTCTAAATGCTTTAATGCATGAGAAGCAAGCATTGCTGTAGAATACAGCAGCATTTTGAGAGCTTTGTTGTGTCTAAATCCTTAAAAATAATCTATTACCATATTCTGAGGGAATACTGTGTGTGTTCTTAGCTACAGTTGTTGCCTTAAGGTGTGGCTCTTGTAATCAAAATGGTATTTTCTTTTCTCTTCTGCCTACTTTATGTGGGATTTGAGGGTTTTTTTTCCCAGATTTTTATTGGGGTCTAAAATAACATTTTACACCTTTGTTCCTTGTATTCTGATCTTCAAAGATGACTAGCTAGAACTGTTGTGTCTTGATTGTTGTTTGCTTTGGGCTTGTCTAGTTTGGAGAAGAGGAGGCTGAGGGGTGACCTCAGTGTTCCCTACAGCTTCCTGAAGAGGGGAAGTGGAGAGGGAGGTGCTAAGCTCTTTTCCCTGGTCTCCAGTAATAGGACACGTGGGAATTGTTCAAAGCTGCATCAGGGGAGGTTTAGACTGGACATTAGGAAGCATTTCTTCACTGCAAGGGTAGTCAAGCACTGGAACAAACTTCTAGAGACATGGTCGATGCCCCAAGCCTGTCAGTTTTTAAGAGACAATTGGACAATGCCATTGATAAATTGCTTTAGCTGTTGATCAGCTCTGAATTGCTTAGACAATTGAACTAGATGATTGTTATAGGCTCCTTTCAGCTGAAATATTCTAGTTTACTCAGTTCTATTCTAGAATCACACTTAGAACAAATTGAAACAACAAAAACTGTCAAAAAACCTTTTAATTGTTGATGCCTGAACAAAGTCGGTCTTGGTAGACACCCAAAGCTAAAGAAACTCAAGTCTAGTACTCAGACATCAATCATGAAGATACACGTTTATGTCCCCTGTGGTACAGATGGAAACACTTTTCTGTGTTTCATCCATTGTATCTATTTTATCTACCAAAAAATAATCCACATAAGCTTTCTGTAGCCTACCTGACAGCAGTACAAGACTTACTGTTGTGAAAGAGTAAATCCATGAAAAAAAGAGTAAAATCACATCCAGGTGTACTGAGAACCTGCTGCTTGGGACCCTGCAGTTGTTTAGAGAAATACATGCTCCTTGAAGGACATAAAGCACAGATTTGTTTTCTGATGGAAGTGTCTCACTTCTGAAACTATTTTCCCCAAATTAACTTTCCTCTCAGTTTTCCTTCTATTCTTCGCATGAGGTGAGAGAATGGCTTTTCATATGGAGGTTGTTTTTTTTTCTTTTTTTGTGGATGTTAAACAAAAGAAATATTTTTGCCAATATAACCATTATATGCAAGTAGCCTTCTAATCTCTTAATTTTGATTGTTTCTTCGTTACCTTACAAGATATATATTTCTTCTCTCTTTAGGATATCTCTTGTCAGATTTAAGGCTTATTTAAAATGAACAGAAAGCTGAAGCAATTTTCTTTATTCCATTTCAGTCTCCTAAGGCCTATTTCCCCCTGGTGAGCTCATAGCAACAGGGGGGTTTAAGGGAATTCAGCTTTCTGCAAATTAATGTCTCACATCATGAAAATTCAGGACCTTTTTTTTTCCTATGTCTTGAAAAAGTAATACAGTGAGTGCGAGTATTATTTCTTGCCAGCGGGTGGAAGATGAATGATTTTGTCACAGTTTTACTGCTTGATGAGCAGTGTCCTGAGGGTCAGGCTTAAGTCTGTGTCACTATGCTGCTCATTACTCTTGAGCTAAATAAGGGCTGATTGGATCTAAATTGCCTAGCACATGGGCCGCAGATGAGCTCAGTGAGTAGGGGATGACCTGCTATTCAGGCTGGGAGTAACCCCGGTGTGCAAATGCTGCATTAGAACACCGTGGGAGAATGAGAGGCTACCGACCGCTGCCAGCAAAAGAAATCGAAATGTAAAAACTCTTTGATGCTGCAATGTTAGAATTTGAAATGTAGGAAGTGACAGGTTGATGGTACTTATCAGCTTTGGCTGGATTAGAGAACAGTGTCATCTTGCTTATATAATGACAGAAGAATGAAGCCAGCTCCCAACTACTTTGTGGTATGGAGCTGCTGCTGTCAGAGTCAATGCTGCCTCCTACTGACAGTCTGTGCAGAAGGATGGAGAAAGCGGATGGTGAGCTGGGTATGCTAGGCCTCTCTGGCACCAGAGTGCACTCTGTGCCCTGCCCATCTATGCCTGTATGTTTCTGGTCCCTTAGCAGAGAATTGGAAACCTGACGAATAAAATGGCAAGTGCACATTCTGGGACAAGAGCAAGCCACTGTCTTGACTGCGTCAAGTCACTTGGTTGGACAAGTCAATTACGTGCACTGAACTAGACACATCTGTCTCTGCTTCACTCAGAATATTTCCCTTTGTACTCTTGTCTCCATTGCTAGCCCCTGTGAAATGAGTTGGTCTCTGGAGAGGAGAATTAATTTGTGCCTCTGTGTTTTAAAGGAAGTTGACCTTTAAAGAGGAGAAAGAAATCTGAACCAACTCCAAGGAGAATCCTTATGCTAACTGAACAGATGAATATACTTATCTGAATGGAGGAAAATGAAAAGCAAGCAAAGCACCTGCCCGGTACTGGACACAACACAGATTGCAGTACTTTGTGCAGCTCTGAAAGATTCAGCTCAGTGGTTCAGTAGAACAAGCTTTTGGGGTTTGGTTCCCCCTACCATCACTTACGCTTTGAAAATAGCTACAGAGATGATGAATAGCCACTTGATGTATTTTTTCCACATTTATTTCAGATTCTGTTACTGACAGCTGTAACCTACGAGCATCAGCTTCTCTTACTACTAACTTCTGGGACTACCTCATCAGCAAAAACAATTTGGTGTGCTCTCTTGAAACCAGTGACTAAATGAAGAGAAGGGATGAATCTAAATACTTTCTGTCTTTTCTTTTTACTCCTTGCTGTTTTTCTGTTTTCTGGGTATATACTATTTGATTCTTCTTCTCCTGGAATGTTTTTGCTTATGATAAAATTTTGTCTCAGACATAAAACAACTTCTACTGTACTTGTTTCTGGGTATCATAACACGGAGGAAAAAAAAAAACAAAAAAAAAAGAAGATAAAATAAAACAGCAGCCTTAAAAGTACAATCAGTTTTTCTGTATAAATGGCGTGAGTCTGTGGGAATGAGAGAGAAAATTGTCATGGAAAACATCAGTAGCATAAGGCTTCAGTGTTACTTGTATTATCAGTGTTTAATGGCATCACTTTAGATCACGGAAAATGAGGAACTATTTAGCACAACTAGTTGTAGTAGATGAAAATGGGTTGCAGAGTTTGAGTTTCCATGTAGCCAAAAATAGAGAGTATTTCTCTTTGTTTGGATAGAAAACAAAACCAGAATTTAAGATTTCTTTGATATTTTCAAAGAAATTATCATCAACAAAAGGAAATAATGAAGGTCAAGTAGTGAAATCAAGAAGGAGAAATGCACATACAACATATGGAATGCTTGGTGTGGCAGCCATACTGTTCAAGTGTGGGGAGGTAGTATGCATATAAGGAGAGAGAAATGGGATCTCCATGTCTGGGTTTGGTTGAAGCAAGGCAGTTGCCATGGCTCTTATCCCATCTCTCTGTTCTGCCCTTGCTGGTACACTTTGCTGCCTGCTCAGCACAGATGGCTGCAAGGTCCAGTATTGTCCCTGCACTAGCACACTTTCTGCCTGGTGTAGGGGGGAAACTGGAATTGATTGTGAATAGTAGTTCAAGTGGATTGCCTTGTATCTTAAAGAGAGTGGGAGGTGAGTGTGGTACTTAATTTTTTACCTCTATTTATGTGGATGTTTATTTATGTGAGTTTCTAAGACCACAGTGGCTGTAAAAAAATCTGAAATTTGACTGAAATCTCTTGGCTAACTTAATGGTGGCTTTCTCGTGTACATAGCCTCTATGATATTAGGAAACAGGACCTAATGTGACTTGAATACATTGTGGGATGTGTTAATAAAGCTCCTGCAGGTGGGAGGAGCTGCTTTTTCTGTACTGGACATGTCAGCTTACAAAAGTTTTATGAATAACTTAAAAATTGGAGAGAGTCACAGAAGTCAATGACTAGAGTAGGAAGTTTTTATAAGTTTGATGGAGCTGATTTCAGCTAGGAAAAGTTGAGGAGAGACATGCTAGAAGTTACCCAGTATGTAAAAGATGTGAAGACGGAATTGGCTTAATTTGGGGCAGAAGTTTAGTGTGGTTATTTGGAGTAGACTGCAAATATAACACTTTTGTAGGCTTCAAGAGAGACTTGTGGAATTCAGTTTTATTTTTGCTTTCCTTTTTTAGACAACGAATTAGACAAACAGTTGCCAGAAAGTACTCTATGTGAGCTTGCCAAACTGGTGAGATGAACTCCCTGAATCACGGTCAAGGTGCTACTCAGTCCTTCATTTATGTTTCTGTGATTGGATAGTAAGGAGTTCTCAATGCAGCTGGTGCAGTATGGATGCATCCTGAACAGTATTCTGTGCTTTTGCTTACAGAACAAAAACTCAGTGAAACCAGAAGCTAAAGAAACAGTACCGGAAACTATAATCTGCTGTAAAATTTAACTTTGGAGACCTGTCATTCATTTCGACTTGTAGTAGCTCTGATCTTTTTAGTTTCCCCATTTTGTTGGAGGGGGCAAACAAACCTGTGTAGTGCTTCTGTATCCTACTCACTCCTGGAATTTCTGGAGTGGGAGTGGGAAAGATGGCTGTACTGTATGCACAGTGGCCCTGCTGACCATAGTGCTGAGTTTTCAGTGGTTATGAGTTTGAGTCTTGAAATCTCTCTAGACCATTACTTTGAAAATGCTTTTTTAGACATTTTCTAAGGACAGCTAATTGATACAGGGCACGGTAGGTGTACCTTGTCATGTTTTATTTGGCTTGGAGCAAGTCCAAGTGTCACTAATTGCCAATGGCTAAATGCTGCAGCTTTCTTTACACCCATACTGAAACAGGGATGGTGAAAATGTGTCTAATGGCAAATGAGCCTGAAATAGTAGGTTCCCTAAAAACAAATCAGGAATAGTGAGCAATGTGTACATCGTGCATAATCTCAGGGTCAGGTGGGGGCCCTTTCCTGACATTTTTACTGGGAGGAGCAAGTAGGGAAAGGTAAAAGGAGTTTGTAGTTTACTTAGTTGTCTGATAAGCTGAAAGTACTGTCTATTCTCTTTTTTTTCCACAACGAGAAGGCCCTGTTTCTCTCTCATCGGGGTTAATTAGAGCCTTAGGGCCATACTGAGTCCCTGCCAATGGCTGTAAGGTACAGACATAATCAAGGCTGCAGCTCCACTGGAGGGAGCCGAGAGGTAACCGTGGGCTTGTCACAGGCTCGGATAATGCAGCTGTGCTGATGCTTTCTGAAAATACAGGAGTGAACTTTTTTTTTCTTTTTTTTTTTTGTCAAACAGTTCTGTTAATTTATTAATTTCTGGCTGTTACCGAAGAGTTGTATGAAGCGTGTGGTTTAGTGTGCATGCTTGCAAATCCAACGCTAAGAGACAGAAGGCTCCTGGTTCTCTCCATGGTAATGCAGGGACTGCACAGGCAGCCACGGCAGCCATTATGCACGCAGCAGGAGCGCTCACCGCAGCCAGGCATGTGTCATCTTTTATTGAGGGGCAAGAGAAGGGACGAGCGGGCAAGTACAGATGTGCTTGCCAGGACAATGAGGGTTCCTCCTACTGCTTTTTTGCGGTCTTGTTTTCCTTGCAAAAAGTCAACCACGAGAGTAAAAATGAACATTTTCATTGGCGTTCTTTTGTTTCCCTGGACAGGAACATATTGATTAGCTATTGGCGATGTGCATTTGAAAATACTTCCAGGTGTTCCAGGTATCTTGCTAAAATACTTTAAAGATTTGTTCTCAGGGAATTCCTTCAATTCACACCACACCTATATATTCAAGGGCATTCTAAAACAGCTTGATTTGGTGAGGAAAAGCTGTGTGTTTATTCAGTGTGTTACATTTATGTGGAGTTTTGTATTAGGTGCAAAGATGACATCAGAAAGTAATGCACTGTGATCATCTCTTAAATAATAATTAACACAACCATGATTATCCAAACGTAGTAGGGAGAGTGAATATATTCAGGCAATCAAGGGATTTTACAATGTAATTATTAGGCATTAGGGAGATGTGACCCTGTTTAGGGTAACAGGGAGCTGTGGTTAATTGATGTTAGGATAATCAAATTTTTACTGGTTTATTGTTCTGGGACCTAGGCTTTGCAAGAATACATGTGCGTGCACTTAGAAGAAAAAGAAACCCCAAGCATATTAAATTATAAGCCTAAAAGTGAATCTTAAGGTTATGCTTACATTATCTTGATGTACTGAATTACTGCTATGATTATAAGTGTTGAGAAATCATTTATATTGTCTGTAAATCATCCCCACTTTACATCACAATGAAAATTCAATACATCTTGATTCTGAGTATTTTGTAAAGGTATCTATTTTCCTAAGACATGAAAAATGACTAGCTTTTCCCAAGTCAAACTCAAAAATTGAAGTTGGTTTTTCTTTTTCCAGCAGCCAAGAAATTTTTATTGTTTTCTTTCTTGAAGGAAAACCTTCTAAAGTTGTACAGTCTGAACATTATGACAGAAAATACAGTGGATACAGTCCCCCCTGAGCTTCATTGTCTTCACGTTTAGAATGTGAGACAAGAGGAAATTGTATCGAGTTGTACCAGGGAAGGTTTTGATTGGATATTAGGAAAGATTTCTTCATGGAAAGGGTTGTCAAGCATTGGAACAGGCTGCTCAGGGAAATGGTGGAGTCACCATCCCTGGAGGTATTTAAAAAACATACATGTGGCACCTGGGGACATGGTTTAGCGGGGGGGCTTAGCAGTGCTGGGTTAATGACTGGACTTGATGATCTAAAAGGTCTTTTTCCAACCTAAATGATTCCATGAGAATGTAAAAGAGAATTTTATTCATTAGAATTCATTATGAAAGGGTTTCCACTGCACTGCTGCGTAACTGCACTTCTGGAATTTCTAATAGCTCAACCTGCCCTCTGGAAGACTTGAAGATTTAAGTGTAGCATTGCTGCTGTCTCTAACTGAAAGTTTTTTCTCTCTTGCTTCTTTTTTTCTTTTTCTGTTCTCTCTCCTTTTTTTCCCCTCTTCCTTGAAACAGAGTAATTTCTGAAAACTCTTCAGCAATCCTATCTCCATGTAAATTAATACTGTAAATTGTGCTGCTAGTGAGGGTGGAGGGAGTAGTAAGAGTGGGTGGGGGGAGAAAAGAATTAAAATCATTCCAATAAATGGTTTAATTTATGCCTCAGCAGTTAAGTATGCTCCTGGTTAACAGAAATACCCTTCAGCTACACAGGATTTGGGAGGGTTGGAGGGCACTCATTTGCACATAAATAGCCATTAACTGATAAATTCCCAGAGGTCTCCTGTTGCATGCTAGTGGTTCTGACCTACTTAGCTAGCTTAAATTTGTTTTACAGAATTATTATAATTCCATCCTTGGTACTTAAACTTTGTGATTAATGCATGCCTCACAATACAATTAAAGTATAATTACACAGTTTTACAGTTTGCTATCATGGTGTTATTATTATTACAAAGAGCTGGATTTTGCAAATATTAGAAGAATTAGGGTTCTGATACCCATCACTTTGCTGTTATTAAGTGATTATGTTAAATGGGACCCCTTTATGTCTGAAGAATGAAGTGGAGAGAGGGGAATCGTTAACTAACACGTCAGATGGTTTCTAAGTGATTGAGGAAGAGATGTGTGATGAGGTTTTTACACATCTGTAGATGATAGGTGCAAATACCTTTTGTTCATCTTTGCAAGCTGCCTGTGACATGCTCTAGCACACCTGTGCTTTAGTGCTTAAAAAAAGTTTCCTACAAAATATCTCATCTCTGCAATCTGTTAAAAAATCATTTGTATGTGTTAATCATCTGATTTTATTATACTTCATTGAAGCTTTTTATTATGTGGACAAGATTTTTACACTTATTAAAAGCATGAGCAGCCAGATACAAAAGTTCAGTAGATCTGTGCAGTGTAGTTTAGGGGGTGTGCGTGCAAAGATGATGCAGATCTTTCTCTCATGCTCTGTAATCTTAGAGCAGTTCTCTGAGGCATCTTCCTGACTTTTCAGTTTGTGTGTATGAATGTATTTTATATTTATACTGGCTGCAAATAAAAGTAAGTCAGAAACACTGCTATTTTAACCTTAACTGTAAGGGTTAGCTGGCCTTCCCTGTTTTTCACACCAAACTTAGTTCTCTGGCTACTGTTCATTCTTCAAGGAGCGATCCAAGTGTCACTAATATTACTCGTACGTGACCCAAAATAAGAACTGCTGTACTGCATAATTCTTATTACATTCTCTTTTTTTTCTTCTAATGCTGCTGTATCAGAAGACTTAGATCTTCACATTAGTGATTAATACAATTAGCAAATAGAAGGACTGAAAAATATTTTTAATAATATTTCCCCTCTTCTAATGTAAGTTTCAAATCTAATTTTATTTTGTTTATCTGTGAATATGTGTTATATTGCAGACTTCACTGGTGGGAAATGGATCAGTTGATGCGTTTTCAGAATTACACTTTCTGTTCTTCTAAAGCTCTAAGGTTATACTATAACATTTTTTATCTATAATTGCACAGTGAAAACTCCATATGTGGTACAGAAATCGAATGTTGCACCCTCAAGTCTTATTTGATCCAGTGTCTTGGTTTTCATTTTCGCTTAGTTTAAAAGACTTGTTGCTCTTGTGGTTTTCTGGGTTTCCTAAGTTGTGCTATTCATTTTTTTAACAATGAAAATATTTCTTCCTTTTAATTGCAGAGAACCAAGGAGTAAATGGCAAATAGAAATCTTTTTCTTAGAATTACTCCTTTCACATCTGTAATTTTTGTCTGTATTTATGCTGCTACAATGATACAATCTCTGCTTTTGCTGTTATCATTTGCTGTCACTGAGCTCAGAAAACACTGGTCGTTATTACTGATGCATGGAAGCATGCAAACAGGTAGCCAGTAATTATACTTGGAAGAATGTACTATATTTCAGGGCTTCCTGCTTGAATATTCGTGAATTGGTTTTATTTCTAGTCTTTAAAAAAATACTGCATTGAAGTGATTTAAATCATTTTCATGTGGCACTGCAAAAATGCAAAGGCACATTACCAGAAAGAAATGGTCAGCAGTAAGAGCTGCTTTGCAAAGTTGGCTTGCAACAACTACCACACTATGTGGAGAAAACAGTTATCCTGTAATAATAAGACTAATGAATTCAGAAATCCATTGATTGAACTGGCTCTGGGTAGATTATGTGCAGGCTTGCTTCAAGGAGAGGAATTTATGAAATGTTTGCCGCATCCAGCAAGCACTGCTGCTATAATACAGCTGCCTCCTCAGTGGTTTGCTTTGATCCTGTGGAATGAAAGGACAGGAGGATCAGCTCAGGTCTAAATGAGATTACAGCTGGTTCGGCAGCTTATCTGGTCTAATGCCAACTAGTGTGGCTTTGCACGTCCTAAGGGGTTTACAACAGAAACTGTTTATTGAGTATCATCGGTTTACTCAACACAAGCAGGCTAATCCTTCCCAGCCTCAGCATGTTGTAGGATTGTGTATGAGCCAAACCAAAAGCTGGTGCAGCCAGGGCCTCCAGAGCCCTTTGTCTCGCTTCATATTGATTTTTTTACCTGTGTTAAAGACAGTAAAAAATGAAACCAATAACTAGCCCTTTTGTGAGCAAAAGGTTAATCTGACCTAAAAATTTTACAAAAGCATCTTTTAACCCTAGAAGGGATGGTAGCCTTTCTCTGACTTTTCACTCAAGGGATTTTCTAGTTTAGGGTTTTCAAGAGCAAAATAGAAAAAACAGCTTCAACACTTAACTCTGTGTGTATTGAAAAGTCTCTGAATTCTTTCAGCAGCAGTATAGGAAACTCTAAGCAGTTATTTGTGACATTGTTAATGTCACCTGTGGTAGCTGATGCTGCATGTCAAGCTCATGACATGCTGAACATAGGCAGAGTAGTAGGAGCTGGTAGGTGTGTCAAGGCACATGCTTGCTTTTTACTATAGTGGTTTTATGTAAAAACATCAGAAAATGCCTGTATCAGCTAGTTTCTCAATGAAAAAACCCAAATATTACAAACTAGGCAAATGGGTCTTAGGAAATTAGGAAATTAACAAAGAGGCTCATAAAAGCAGAATGTTCCAAAACATTATGGGCTGCAAGTTTTTAAACAACATCCATTTCTCTTTTGATATGAAGTACAATGCAATAGTGGATACAATAATATTTTATTCTGTCCTTTCTGAGGTGAGTCTTTTTTGGAAGACATTACATGTGTCAGATGATCAAATTTTTTTTTATAGGACAGAGAAATAATAGATTAAACTCCAGGAAGCGTTGCAGAGTAGTAGCAATACATTTACACTGAAAAGAAACACAGTAAGTTATCAAATCTATGTTGCTGGGATTATTATGAGATACCTGTATTTGTAAACTGTGCATATTATTGGGAGTAATAAAATCAGTTTTGTCATGATGTGGGAAGAAAATTTTTTGGCACATCTATCTGTCATCAACTGCATGTGGCAGACTTAAACTGGAAATCGTTTTGAAGACTGTTGATTCCTATCTAAAAGAAAATATGACAGTAACTTGAGGAATTATGAAGGGCTGTTTTCTGTTTATTCACCTAATTGGAATAAATGTCTATTTTAAGCTGTATGTAAGCAAAGAGATTACCATGGATACCATGGAGGTATTATGAGTGTTTTGTGGGGAAATTGCTAAAAATGACCTGTAAGATAAATGTGAACTTTACTAATGCTTAAACCTAATGGACAAGGTGTGTATAAGTTTAAAATGTAGTAATTATTTATTTATATTTTATGAAATCTGGTCTTAAAGCAATACCTTTCTCTCATGTACTATTACACTTTAGCATGTTTGGAGATAAAAACTATTGTTGATGGTTGAACAGAGACTTTAAGCAATCATCTGAATAGTGCAAATCCAAGCATTTTGTCAGACTGTGAGGAGTTTTGCCTGGATAATGCTTCCCACACACACAGTGCACCAAATAAATTATGTGCATGGTTTTACAGCATAGCTGGTCCTGGAAGTTAAATGGATGCCCAGTAGCAGGACTTGTAAAGCATTTTCCTGTTAACTCTACCCGGCAGAATTGACATTGTTGATGGTACCTTTGATCTAATAAACTATCAGTTATAACAGTGATTTTTACTGTGTTTCAGGGGGGATGATGATATAAGTTTAGCATGCCTGCCATTCTTCCTGGATGACAGAAAATTAGCTCTACTGTCTGTATTACCCAATGTTGGGAAAAATGTTAGTAGGGGATGTTTTGTACCCAAAGTAATCTCCTGCACTAAAAAGATATATTACATGAAAAGCATCCTTTCACACAGCAAATACTCCATAAAGAACAAAATTGATTTTTCAGGAAGAAAATAAAATGCTTTGTTTTGGAATTTGGAAACAACTTAGCTCATTATATTGAGTACAAGTTTGCCTGCCTTCCAAAATCTGTTTTCTCTCTTGGAAAGATTTTCCTAAACCACTTACAGTATATGACTCCCAGCAGGTTGCTAGACAGTATCCGTATACATATAGATTTTGATTTTCTGCAAAGACAGCTAGAGAAGCTGGAACAAGAGTTTAATTTTAAAAAAGAAAAAACTTTATTTGAACTACAGTTCCTCTCTCTGTTACAGTCTTGTTTTAAATTAACAGCGAGTGTTTTCTCAGGCTTCCTACCTGATTGGAATGACATGATAATAACAGTGTTACAGGTGTAATAGTAAGACAGGTGTGTTACTGGAAATAATATTCAGAACGTCTGAAGAGATAACTTTGGGTAGCAGTACTTCTAGTTTGTTTTCAGTATTTGGAGTTTAATATTTTGATACTGTTCCTTTTCTTCTCATCAGGACTGTATGTAGTTTTCCACAGAGTCCATTTCACACCTGATCCCATCAGAAAATTTTAATTTAGAGGGCAGCAACTCAGCATTTGAATTTGTGCAGCGAGAATGGCTATTTTAACAGTTATCTCTCTTCTTGATACTTGAGCCTGGGTGAGAACATGCTGAATGAGAAAAACTGTGTTTCTAAAGCTGTAGTAGCTGATGGAATTCATTTGAGATGTAATGAAGGTGATCTCAGTAAACTTGTTTCATGCAATTTGCCAAACTTTGATAATTTTTTCTTTTCTTTTTTTTTTTTAGCATGGCTAAGAAGAATTTTAATGATCGTTACATGGCCACAAATTTACCATCACATTTCTCAAATTATAAGCTCTTCCAAAATTCTTTGGATATATTTGAATCAAACACTGTGAGCTTAAAGTGTGATCTACTGTAGTATGGTATGTGGGTGTCTGTTCCCACGTGTGGGGAGTCTGTCAGCACTGGGAGTCCATGTAACTACTGGAATCTGAATTGTAAGAAGTCATCTGATTAAGGTCAACCTGTTAAGCTTTAGTTTTTATTTTAGCTATCTGTACTGTGGGAAAAATCACTTATTAAAGACTGTAAACAATAGTTTACAGAAGAGATGAACCTGTCCCATCATTATAATTCTCTGTCAACTGCTGTTATCCTGGTCTCAGGGACCCATAGAAGAGCTAAAGGCTGGATTCTGAAAATTATTATATATGAAAATGCATTTTAGTGCTGGCCTTTCAGAACCATTGCTTGGCATTGCACTCACACTATATGGTATTTTTCGTCATAATTTTTTTTTTTTTTTGCGAACAAAAGACAGTAAGGAATTGGTAAAAAACATTCAGCTTGTAAAAATTCAGAAAATTTGTTGTAACAGAGTCTGGGCTCTTATGTAGCTATAGATAGCTGTATTTCATTGCCCTCCTGGTGCTCTACAAGAATATGTTTCAAGTAAATTATGTTGTATAACTAAGCAGCATATTGGGTTCCAGTAAAAGAAAAACACTGAAATACTGATTTAAGTTCAGCAGAGGACCACCAAGATGATTAGGAGTCACGATCAAATGCCCTATAAGGGGAGACAGAGAAAACTGAGTTTTTTGTCCTTAGAAAAAGAGGGTGTGTATGGGAGGTGGTGGGTGGAAGGCATTTTATTGATTTGTAAAGCAATCTAATGGGAGGGGGTTATAGATAAAGTGAAATCAGACGCATCAAAAAGGTGCGTACTAGAAAGATTGGCATTGCTTTGAGCCAGGGGTTAGGCCAGGTGTCCTCTAGAGGTCCCTTCTACTTTAGATTTTTTCTATGTCTAGCTTTATTAAAAATGCACAAACCAAAACAAACACCCACCGCAAAAAAGCAAACAAATGCAAACAACCAACAAACAAAAAACAACTGAAAATCCCATTTGACACACACCGTCTAGAAGATGGTAAATTTTAGAAGTTCTATTCAAACAGAAGAGTTTTGCATTGTGCAGTTTGTCTGTGTATTAGTAACGTAACTTGTTTTTTACTTCAGCATTTCTTCTTTCAGTTCCTCAAATAAACTGGCATTCTGAGTCTCACTATAAATTATATTCATGTATGATGCATTTTATAATGATGTGGAAGGGGTTTTTTAATTGCTTAATGAGAGATTTCAGCCAGAAATGTGCCTTTGCCACTCAGAATCCCGATGGCAGCCTGGACTGTAGTAGGCAGAGTACTACCAGCTGGTAGAGGGAGGGGATCCTTGCCCTCTGCTTATCACGGGTGAGGCTACAGCCTGCAGCTGGAGTGCTGTGTCCAGTTCTGGGCTACCCACTCCAAAACAGATGTTGGAGAGAGGCCAGTGAACGGCTACAAAGATGATTTTGGGACTGGAGGATCTCCTCTATGAGGAAAGGCTGAAAGAGCTGGGACTGTTCAGCCTGGAATGGAGAAGGAAGGCTCAGAGGGATCTTATCAATGTATAGAACTATCTGAAGGGTGGAGGGTGCAAAGAGGACAGAGCCAGGCTATTATTGATGTTGCTCAATGACAGGACAAGAGGCAATGGACACAGGAAGGTCTCTGAACAGCAGCAAACACACTTTTTTTGTTTGGTTTGGTTTTTTACTGTTAGAGTGGCTGAGCCCTGGCACAGGTTATCCAGGGATGTTGTGGAGTCTCCATACTTGGAGTTGTTCAAAAGCCATCTGGACCTGGGCGTGGTCATGGGCAATCAGTTTTAGGTGGCCCTCCTTGAGCAGGGGCATTGGACCATATGGTCCCCAAAGGTTTCTTCCAGCTTCCTTTTAAACTCTGTGTGAGGTGACATGCCTGCAGTGCATCAGAGGCTGAGGCGCATTTACTGTTCTGAAGTTTTACATGTGGTACAGGGAATTTATTTGGGGATTTTTTCTTAATTTGATCAAAACTAATTGTAATGTCAGCTACAAAGATTTCTATTCAAAATAAGGCTTTAAAGAATTGAAATGAACCTATTTTAAGTTTTGTGAAATGGCACTGATTTATAAATATTAAATTTGGTTTAGGTGGGGATTTTTGCATGTATGTGAACTAAAAAAGGGGACTACAACACCTTAGGATAGTATCAATTTCAATGCAGCCTGTTCAATCTTTTTTCTTTACTTTTCTCTATTTGTTCTTTCAGAGGATTAAAAAATTCTGAATCTGACCTATACTGAAGTCTGCTTAGGGAAAGCAAATGTCTTTTTAACTGTTTGCTTTTTCTGTATTGTTTCTTCGAAAGAACTGAGCAGGGACCTGTTCAAAGCAACAAGATGACTCCCAGTGCCTTGAACAGTCCAGAATTTAGCAGAGACTGCTTGGCTCAGATCTGTGTGAATGGCTGAGCCCTGCTGCTGAAATGAGTACCAGGGCTCACTCTCCTGGGACTGCAGATTTTGGGACAGCAAAGGGTCGCTTTCTGTGTTATGTCTTCCAGTTTGTATTTTGCATTACAGACACAAAGGAAACTCCTATCTTAGCCTATGCCTATGTAGTACAGGGGAGAAACTAACTTGGCTGAATACCAGCGAAGGTAATGAAGGGAAATTGCAGTTGGGCTTGAATCAGCTGTCTGTTTTTCCCAACAGTATTCCACAAACTGAAATATAAACTATTTGCATTGAATTAACGCAGGTTGTGTTGTCTTTGCTGCTCTTGCAACCTTATCTTTGCTAAATGTGATTAGGAAAAGAAAACAGCTCTCTAACACAAATTTGCTAGGGTGGCTGAGGCAGATGTAATATTCCCCCCCCAGCAGACCTAGATGAAGCAAGCTAGAGCTTTGTTGCTTGCATTTAAATTACAGTCATAACAACTTGTCTTTTCAGTGATGCAGTTAAGCCCACTGAAAAGGGTTAAGGAGGAAGTGCTAAGTAATATTCTGCAGCTTTGAATGTTTGGCTTTTCTGTACCTTTGTGTTTTAGTGTTGTGTGTCTGTTCTTGTTAATATCTTTACTTTGTCTTTGAGAATAGTAAAGATGTTGGGGATTTCTTGTTCTCCCTGTGTATTTTAGAAGTATTACTGAGCGCACACAACAGGCTGTCACAGTGAACACAGGGTTCTCTATTACTGTGCTTAGCTATAGAGAGGATTATATTAAACTCTGTAACCTTGCTGGAGCACCTTTGTACATTGCTGCTATATTGATAATCTTCACATGATTCAACTGCAGTTGAAAACCTTTTATTCACAGTATTAACACCTTCCATCCCTGTGAAGATTATAATCTTTGATATCAGGAGATGAGCCCTTTGAAGTGCAGATAATTTTTCTATTTATTTACTTATTAGCATGGTCCTTGCAACTGTTGCTTTGCACACTATTTCACCTGGGCATATACAGAGAATGCTCATGAAGCCTGACCATTCAAACGTGGTAAAACAATTTATTGATGAATGAATTAGTGGTTAACTAAGGGCTTAACTATGCTGTTTGATTATTTACAAAATAATGAATGTTTTTGGAAAATATTTATGTTCTAAAAGAAATATAAAATGGTATTTTGGAGTAACTAAAAAAAAACATTTCCTGGTGTTCCTCATCCACAAATGAAGATACAGTATTATCTATGAATCAGTTGATTGAAGGAGCAATATGGGTTGACATTTTCTCTCTGTGATTAATGTAGACCTATTAATGAACAGGTTTTCTCTAAAATAGAAAGTTAAATGCAGAGAAAAATAATTGGAACTTATTGCCCCATCTTAAGTATTTCACATTGTGGAATCACAGTGTTGGTGACACTTGTTTTGCATTTCTCTGAAGTAAAGGGAATCCAGTCAGTAGAAAAGAATTCCAAGCTTGATTTCCTTTTCTTTGTCCATGATTCTGTTATATGCTAGTTCTTTTCCAAATACTTGCTGTTTCTTGTAGCTTAGTAAAAATTGTTTGAAGTAGACTGCTAAGCTGTTTTTCCATCTATTTAAGACCTTCATCAAACAACCAGTGAAAAATTCTTGCAAGTGTTTATATGGCAGTATTCACTTTCATCTCATAATTATGGCATCTCTTTGGCCTGGATCATTGCAAGTCTCACAGAATCCACATTCAACTGAGAGTCAGAAGGGCAGGACAGGCTGATCATAGCATGTTCCAGGTTTCTGTTCTGCTGTACAGTGCATGGGGTAAAGGTCACTGCAGGAAGAATGTGATGAAAGAAGTGGTATAACAGAGGAGGGAGAGCTGGCTGTTCTTGAAAGCCACTTCATTTGTAGGTTTTATTTTTTTCCTTCTTAGTTAAATTCTACAGCAGGTGCTGTGTGTCCGCTTTCCTTTTTGAAGGATATCCACGTTTCTTCCTGCAATTTCATGAGTTTTAAAATACCATGGTTTGGTTTTTTTCACTCTCGTCTCTGCCAAGTTTCTGGGTGATATCCTGAGAATTCTATTGCTCTCCAGTCAAGGGCAGGAATGTTCAGGCTAGTACCACTTTGGCCTCTGTGCAACTTCTGCCATCCAGCAGAAGAAAAGTCAAGGGGTATGTACGAATTACATCTAGGTTTTGAGTCTTCTTTATCACACCTATGTGCTTCTAAAAGTCCAGAAAGTGAATTCCCAAAGCATCAATGTATTTAAAATTTCAAGGAATGGCTGTGTTCAGAAGTGCTGCAGCTTGACAAGTATCCCTTACTCTGAATGCTTAGTGTGAAAGTTTGAAGTGGATTAGGTC
This sequence comes from Sclerurus mexicanus, assembly GCA_013396755.1. Lineage (NCBI taxonomy): Eukaryota > Metazoa > Chordata > Aves > Passeriformes > Furnariidae > Sclerurus > Sclerurus mexicanus. The sequence goes on from VWZF01005586.1 coordinate 595,788, forward strand.
ATGGTTGCTTTTGCCAGTTTTAGTGATTCCTAGATTAGGAAAATCATTTAAGCAGTGAGAGATAACTTTGCTGATTATATATCATAATACATTATTGTTTCCATATTGCTGTGGAAAAGATGACTGTCCTAAAAGCCTGAGACTTTCAGTTCGCTTTCTTTTGTGGTACGTGCTGTTTGCTGTTACATTTAAATCTAAAGAACTTAGTGAAGAGCATAAATCTACTAAATTCTTCTGTATTAGTTTCAGAAAAAGAGCCCCATTTCTTGAATTGTATTTTTCTGAAGAAGCAGCCAAGCTATGTAATACAGCACTTGTTGTGTGGAAAAAAACCCAAACCAAACAAACAAAAACAAGCCAACAAAACACCAAAAAACAACCAAAAAAAAAAAAAAGGCAAATTTAAAAACTTTGACTTAAATTTTGCATAACGTACATTTGGCATTTTTGCTTATTATGGGATCAGTTGCGATGGTAATGTTTTGGGAGGGTTTTTATTTGTTTGCTTTGTTTTTAATATAGCCTTAAACTTGGAAAACTGTATAGAGAGTGCGGGTTTTGATTTAATTTTATGTCAAAGTGTAATGTAATCAAATGCTTTTAAAATGTGCCGTTGTTAGACTGACTTGCAGAAGATACATGAAACAAACAAAAACCTTCAAACAGAAATAGTTTAAAAAAATTGCTTATGAGAACATTAAAAAAGTCATAAGCACTGGAGTCCCTATGTATTGATAGTATAATTATTTAATTACTGACTTCTTGCATTATCTGTTCTAACTTGCATCATCTGCTCAGGTAATGTGAGAAAATACTACTGTGGTACTTGCATTATAAGATTTAAAAGGATCTGACATGTTTTCCCCTGTCTTCACTATGTTTTAATGAATATTTCAAGTAACATCTGAGAAATTAAATTTGGCTTTAGTCTTCAAATCACTAGAAGGAAAAAAATAGTTGGTTGTTTAAAGTGGTTAACTGTTCTTAAAATATTTGTATCTTCAGAGAGCTTTATGTAATTTCCTGAATAGGTTTAGTTATGAATAAGGATCATTTAGTTTAGGGCATTTTCTGTTGATATTATTTAACTTTGGAAGGTGACCGTGAGCTTGCAATGTGTAATTTGAATGCCTGTGGGCTGCCCTTCATTGGGTTGATTGGGAGAGATTATCTGGATTTCTAATATACTTTAATTACTCTGCTTATATAAATTGTCACATTAGAAGCTTCTTAACTGTTGAGTCGGTTCCGTCAATGATTCACTAACAATAGGAATATACTAGGCTCTTCCACTGACATTTGAAGATTCATACCATCAATGAAAAAACTGGAATGGCTCTGTTTAAACCTACTCTATCTTCAATAGGAAAGAGTTTGTGATCTGCTTCTACTCAGGCAGCGATTGATGTGTGGTAAATTGAAAGGATCTGTAGCCTTTTTTATTTTGTTAAAAGGTGTTTTTTCAATTTAGGGAACATAATGCAAAATATGTTTTAAGATGTTTGGGGGGCAATGTATTCTTGATGTACATATGGGGAAAAAAAACAAAAAACCAAACAGTATGAGTAGTATTTTTGGCTGGAAAAAGGTAGAGTATCTTTTAGCAACAGATAGCTAAGGTTTTCTAAAGAAACTGTTGTAATTGAAATCACAGAGTAGGTAAGGTTGGAAGGGACCACAGTGGGTCATCTGGTCCAACCTCCCTGCTCCAGCACTGTCATCCCAGAGCACATTGCATGGAATTGCATCCAGGTAGTTCTTGGATATCTCTAGTGAGGGCAACTCCACAGCCTCTCTGGGTGATCCATTCTAGAATGCCATCACTTGCACAGTGAAGTAGTTCTTCCTCATGTTCAGGTGGAACTTTCTGGGCCTCAGTTTCTGCCTGTTGCCTCTTGTCCTATTGCTTGGCACCACTGAGAAGAGTACCACTGCTGAAGATGTGCACTTAAATATCTTGGTTTTCTTCTTTTTCTGTTTTGTTTTGTTGTTTGTTTGTCTGTCATTTAAATTGGGGACTGCAGTCAAAAAGATTAAATATCGATTATATAGTGGTTAGGATGTAATGAAATAGAAGAGTGTCATGGGCTCCATTCCTTGTTCTGGGATTTCACATTTTTATCCAATAACTGACTTTAATGTAAAGTCACAAGCAAGAGCAGAGCCTGAGCCCAAAAACAGTATCAAAACTGGATCAATGTGCCTTCCACCCCAAGACTGTGATTCATTGGTAGTTACATTAAAAATGTGTATTCTGTTTTTTAAAATGCACATGACTACCAGCTTTTTTTTTTGTGTGGGCTAGTCATGATCAGATTTCTGGACACCAGTAGACAGAGACTGTGAGTGAGGTGCAAAGCTCAAGGCTTTTTGATTTGCAGGCACCTGGGGAACTTTCTGGTCAAAAGGGGGTGACTACTCACATCTGACTAAGTGAGCAGCTTGGCACTTATTATTATGGAATTTGAGATCTGTTTGTACCCTGCTTTTTAACCATTACATCCTTGGATGTCTTTGGATCTCATCCAACATCTAAGACATGTCACATTGTGTATGCTTCGTGTTGTTATGCCCTATGAGAGTATGTTGTAACACTGATATTTATGATGTTGTGCAAGTCTGTGCTGTCAAGAACTTGAGCACCATGGGTGAATTTAAGCATTTGATAAAAACCCTGCATGTTAGAGTTCTGAGAAGCATCCCTTTTCCCTTGTTAGCCTTCCCTACCTCATTGCAGCAGTCAATGATTGTCATACACATTTGTAACCAGGCATATTACTTGGACACCATTTTTTCAGTAAATGTTTAAATATGTGGTTTATTGAAGCAGATTAAAATGAAGGAAGAACACTGAAACATCACTTAATAAATACTGAGCTGATAGGGGCATGTTAGTGTTTGATAATATAGTATGGTTTTTCCAGTTCTGTTTACACAGTCAGCAGTACAACTCTGTAGTGGTGGTGATGCTATTATTATGGCTTTTGCAGTGCTGACACTTAGATTATGAACTGTGAGATCTTTTTTCAAATGTTTCTTTTGATGGTGGAATAATTTATTTTTTGTCTCAAGTTTCACATCTTGCTTAGCTTTTTGAAATCTACTTTTTAATTCCACAAAGGTGAGTCAAACTTTGTTGCTCTTTTTAGGGTTTTTTGAATTATCGAAGAGTGAAGAGACTGTTGCTGAAATATGAAGAAACTCCATAGATACTTTGTATGTATATTGCAGATCTGGGTGCAACTTAGGTTGAGAGATTCTGATTTGAGGTGGATTGCTTCTGTCTGATTCCTACTGCAGTCATACCAGTCTCAGTATGCTGGCTGCTTTATAAAGGGATGTAAAAAAGAAATTGTATCCCAAATTCCTTAGAAACAGATTTAAAAGAGGTCTTGGATGTTTGAATCAGACTTGAGTAGAATTTAGTCACCTTCCTTCATGCATGTTTCACTGAAACAGGATGAATGTGGAAGGGTCTAAAAGTGTGTAGGGGACTCAGTTTCAAGCACCGAAGTTCCCTAGGTACCAAAATGTGTGCGCCCAGAGACATTAAGGCTGTTTTCACAGGCCTTAGCTGTTTAGCATCTGGCTTATGCACTTTGAGGCCATAAAGCAGATGTTTTAGCACTTAAAATTCTTGTAATCGTGTTGTCAGTGCCCTGACTAAACACGCTGATAACCAAGAGTTCAGTGCAGAGCTCTGCCACCTGGCACACCTGCATTCATAACTATGGCCAAGACAGAGGAGGCTCACACTTTCACACATTAGGTCAAGTGGTCACAATCATTCACCAGTGATAAGGAAGCCAAAAGCCTTTACTGTGAGATGCCCAAAACCCACATCTATGACTTGCCACCAGTCTCTAAGCTTGGTTAGGCTGGGACACTTTCTTCTTGTAGGAGCTCGGCCATTGTGGAACCAGTGTGCAGCTAGTGTGCCACTCCTGTGTATCCAGATCCATTTCTTGTGCATGAATCTGCATGTGTAAGGGATGTAGGATCATACAGTTTGTTAACTTGTACCTTGGCACAGTGCTATGATATTCATTGACAGCAGACTTGAATCTTGATGCAATCATTTTGGTTGTGCCTTTCTGAATACCAGTGTTATGGTCCATGCTGAAACTAGCTTTTCTTTTTTAATGTTTTCCAAAATTATGTATAAAAGTATTTAACTCACTCTAAAATATGTTTTCCTTCACATTCTGTATCATATTTTATGGTAGTGTAAATGGTTATGATTTCAGAAATGTTGTGTATTTAGTGTCAACCACATATTTGAAGCACTGACAAAATAAGTAAATACCTATGTAGAAACTCAACAGTGAGTTCAGTCAACATGGGAGTTGGTATTCGTAAGGATCAATGAAATAAGTGCTGTAGTTGCAATTTTCTGTAACTAGCATGTAACTAAATGGCCTGTTAGTCAACTAGTTGAGTACTCGTACTGGATTATGTTCAAAGACATACGGAGGGCACACAGGAACCTTCTTCAGTTTAATCTTGGATAGGACTAGTTATTGGAAATGTGTGGCTTCTGCTGAAACCTTGCTTGCAGTTCTGCTCACCATAAGCAACAATTCTGGTGGAATGACAGGAAGAAATTAGTACAGGTATTAAAGCATCTCATCCAGCATCTAAGTCATGTTACATTGTGTATGCTTCATGTTGTTGTGCCCGATGAGGGTGTGTTGTAACACTGATATTTATGATGTTGTGCAAGTCTGTTTTATGGCATTTGAAGAAAGTGATGTTGGATGAGTAATTTTTAACTAAATTCTGAAATTCTGTGCTAAATATTGTTTGGTCACTGAAAGATGAGTGTACTGCTGTCTAGCAGAGATCTGAGTTTTGCACCTGTAGCAGTAGTACAATTTTTGAGTTTTAAATCTCACTGCAGTAAGATTTATACAACCACAGAAAATGTGACTATATAGATTTCTACAGGAAAGCCCAATCTTCTGTCATACAATAGAGCTATATAATTTCTTTGTAGTGGTTAATAAGAGGGGAAGGGAAGGACTGACGCCTTTCTGTATGAAATGTCAACACCAGCACTTCTGTTTTGGATATTATTTTATGCCATGTTTATTGTATATCTTGTTCCTAATCTTTTCAGCAGAAACAAACATACTTTTCATTGTATTAACCTGACTTCTTATTTTTGGGAGACCTTCAGCTGATAACTTTATTGTTGCACACATTTCTGAGTAGCTGACATCACCCTATCCAGGGTTTGTTGAAAGAATGTAAAGCTCTTCTGTCTTCTTCACTGACATCAAAATTCTCACTTTATTGTTCTCTGCATCAGCTAATCTCCATATCTTTTTGGTTTTGTATGCTGAAATCTTCAAAGCTACCCCAGAGCTGAAGAAGCCTTCACTTTCCCCAGTCACTTCTGTTCCTGTTACCACATCTTTGGTAACATTAAAATAGGACCAATGCACAATGCATTGGTCGCCAAAATGAGAAAATGCCCAGAAAGCCAGCCATGTCCAGGGCTGCATGAAAAAGAAATGTGGCCATCAGGTCTAGGGAGGTGATTCTGCCCACCTGGAAGATGCTAGGGACCTGAGCACAGGAAAGATATGGACTTCTTGGATTAAGTCCAGAGGAGGGCTATGAAGTTGATAAGAGGACTGGAGTATCTCCCCCTACAAAGACAGGCTGAGAAAGTTGGGACTGTTCAGCCTGGAGATGAGAAGACTGTGTAGCAACCTCATAGCAACCTTCCAGTATCTGAAGGGGGCTTACTGGGAAGCTGGAGAGGGACTCTTGTTCAGGAACTGTAATGGTACAAGGAGTAATGGGTACAAACTGAAGGAGGGGAAATTTAGGTTAGATACACAGCAGAAATATACAGTGATAAAGCACTGGTCCAGGTTGCCCAGAGAAGTTGTGGTTGTCCCATCCCTTGAAGTGTTCAAGGCCAGGTTGGATGGGGCTTTGAGCAACCTGGTGTAGTGGGAGGGTCCCTATCCATGGCAGGGAAGTTGGAACTACCTGATCTTTAATGGCGCTTCCAATCCAAACCATTCTGTGATTCTATGAACTGTGTTGATAATCATAGTGATGTAAAAAGAGGGAGAATGTTTGGAATACAAATCTCCAAATTTAGAGTATTGTTCAAGTTCAACTGATCTGCACAGGGCACAAAGCGCCTGCTGCCTCTCTTAGAATCTGAGTGTGATGATGCTTTGCTTCATTTCACTTTGCCTGTGTTTTTCTTGAAATAGCTGATGTTCGTAGTTGAAATTCTAAGTATCAAAACCATTTATCATTTTAGAAATACCCATATATCTCTTCCCAATCTCCCTAGTTTTATCCAAGGGTGTTAGTCCTTCAGGGGATGTTTTTTAAATATTTATTTGTTTGAACATCTAAAGGTCATTCAGATCCTCTAAAAAGACTTTCATGAGCTTAATCTTGACTGTATTGGGCAGCTGAGTTTTGTAGATGCCTGGCTTGGACTGGGAGGCAAGGAGCTGCGAGTACTGTCTGTGAAGAAACCAGCATCTGTATTCATAGCCTGAGGGTGGTAGCCCCTGGCAGTGCTGGTAGGAGAGAGGTCTTCTATTGTGATGGGAAGTTCTGAACCCTTGTAGATCAAATTAAATGATATTGCATTGTCTGGATGTCAATATTCATCTGATGCAGATTATGTGCTAGTAGTGATGTGAAAGTTTCCATCATATAGGCACGCTGCTGAATTTTGTGTTTTACTCTTCTGGATTGACCTGAAGTTTGGCTCCACTTTAGTAGGAGGCTTGTGAGGGCATGTTTTATGATTACCATATCTGCACCCAGAGAAATAAATGGCTGCAATTCCTTACCCAAGTATAGGATGTAGAAAATAATCCTATATGCTACTACTATACCTATACATCCAGCACAATCCTCATTGAGGTAGCACAAACATTCTCTTCTTTAATAAACCCAGAGTTTATTTGATCTGATGGCAAAATTAGGAAAAAAACACCTCTTTTTATAGAAGTAGGAAATTCATTATTTAAAACAGGTGAAAACTACACCAAGTTACCATTGTAATAAAGCAACTGGTGGTTCCAGAGCTCCTATCACAATGGAAAACTAAATGTATAAAGCTTTAGAAATGATGTTTGATGGTATGCTTGTTTAGTGTTTAAAAAATATAGAAGCCTGAATAAAAAGCAAAATTGCATTTATTCATATTTTTATAGAGTTTAAAAATGTACTTGTTGGTAGAAGAAGCTGGCTACATCAGCTGCAGCATATATTGATGCCCCATCGATTCTAAGCATTTACCTTATTGCAAGCATTTGTGTAGGTTACTATGAATAAACATAAATACTGATCTGTACGTGTTGCCCTTCCACTGACACAGAGATATATTACCTTACTTTGGAAGTCTGTACACCCTTCTGCTTTGCATAGATGGCTAAAGGAGATGCAAGGCACCCGTCTTTGGAGAGGCAATTTAGAGGAGAGAAAAAGGTCTTTGTGCAATTTTACAGCATAGTCTGGATGTAAGTAGGGCAGAATTTGGTCCCTGAAGTTTTATTCTCTGCATTATGAGGCATCATACATTCCTTTCTTAACAAAATAAAACAAAAAAGCCCTTTTGTTTTTACTGTTAAACTTGGCTTTTTGTAATAGGCAAAAATAAATTTTTTAGCTTGTTTCTTTAGCCTTGCTTTTACTTTTTCATTGTTTAGCCTCTAGACCTCACTGTATCTACACCCTTTTATTTGTCTTTTTTTTTTAATAAGGATATCCTCCCAAAAAAGTGGTTCTTGACTTTTTATGCTAATCTTGCTTCTATTTCAATTCATGTTGACTTGGAGAATATGCCTTGTAAATAGGAATACCAACTGACATACTGAATATAATCCTCAGTTTCTAAGCATTGATTGTTTTCACAGCATCCTTAAAGGGTAAGCTGTCTTACTATCCAAATATCATGGCTGGGAAACTGAGGCTAACAAAGGCTGTATGATTTATGTGAAGCCACAGAGGGAATAAATGTTGGGTTTAGAATTCCTGGCTTCTGTTCCTGTGTATGGACTCATGCCGTTTCTCAAAGAAATACTTGATTCCCTCTAATATTGCATACCTTTCCTTGTCTGCTAAATGTAGCCATTCAAAAAGTAGATGGTACTCAATTCTCTCTCTGTCTGTCCTATTGAAACTAATGAATGCCTGCAGGCAGGCATAAGGTATCGTTACCTTTGACAGCCAGTATGTTTTATGTTTTAAATTATGTGTTGGGCAGAATTTTTGGATACTAATTTGATATAATGAGATGCGCTTCTAATATCAACCCTAGTACGGGAAGGCCTTGCAGCCAGCCTACTCTTTATTTAAAATTATTCAATTTCAGATGTCCTAATGAGTGCTGTGAGTTGTGTAATTCTTTCATAATTTTCCCATGTTCCCAGAAGAGAACTAGGAGCTGGAGTTTTTTCTATTTTTGTTTTGGTTTATTTCAAATTAGGTTGAGCATAGAATAAAGATCCAGGGGAAGATTTTTGTGAAACAGTTGCTATTGTGAGAGTGGCAGTTAAGAAAAAATATTATAGTCTACAAATGTTAGTGTTAAGGCAAGTCTCAATGCCTCTGCTGTTTACCGTTATCTTATAAATATCTTGACTTTGACTTTACAGTGCTGTTTATAGAATTTAATAAAGCAAATGTAATAATGCTGCCTGTGCTTTAATGCACAATCTCAATTGAGTTGACCAGAAGATAAATAGGAACAGGAATGATAGTGCGTTCCTACAGATTGTTTTTAATAAGCATGTTATTTAGTTGATCAGCCTGGTACTGTAATGCCTCCTATCCTGCTCTACCAGACAAATTTATTAATGTCCTCCCCCCCCCCCCCCATTTCTCTGAGTACATTGATTCCCTGCAGACATATCTCTATTAAACCTCTAGAAAGTCACAACTTCCAAATTAGATTAAGTAGCAGGAATGGTACTAGAAGAATCAAAGAAAATTGAGTGCCTTATTGAATTCATGCCACATTGTCTGTGGAAGAGATGGGAGTTATGTGCAGTGGTAACTTTTGTCTTTACTGTACTAACAAAGCTGTGGGCATTGCTGTCAAACCTAATTGTCTGTAGCGCATCAGGGTAAAATGAATCTTTTATCTAAACCCGTACCTAGTGAGGGTTTACAAATGAGAAGTAGATTTCGGAAGGAAGCTTTACAATTGATCAAAATCATTTGCCATTATTTGCTGTACACAACCCTATCCTAAAAATCCTAGTGACAAAAATTTTAAAGAAGCACCTGGCTTTGAATTGGAAGCAGGCTTGCTTGTCATGCTAGCAGTTGCAAAATGCAGATACTCATTTTAAAAGCTGCCAATTTCTCATTTTGATCTGACATATTAAAAAGCATATAATTAATGGTTGACATTAGTAATTAACATTAACTTTATGGTGCTTAATATGCCATCATTCATCCATCAAATAACTGGTATGCATAATGTCTTTGCATAAAGGTTTTAATTGCACAAAATGATCCTTCAGTTCTCAGGCTCTACGGTTTAAAGTAGTTGTAAGTGCATTTTAAAAATCTGTGAATTTTTCATTTATTGAACATAAACATTGTTTTTGTTTCTCCCTAGGAGTGCACACGAACGTGCAAGCCAGGGACTCCAACTAGGGAACACAGCACCAGACGCACAGCTTCCATTAGTGGCTAAAGAGCACCACCTTGCTGTTGCCAGTGCTCTCTGGAGAAATTTCTTTCCCTACTTGAAGAGCCAGAGAATGTCACAGATGCCGCCTTCCCCACAGCTTGCTGATACAGCTGCAGGTTTGCATTGACCCTCCCTGTGACTTACTGGATTTGGTGCTATTGCCTGGGTCACAAACTTTGGAGGGTTTTGTGTTTTGAGATGTTTTTCCTTCCATGTAGTAACTTAAGTAGACAAAAATGCAAAAGGTAGACTCTATGCTAAATGTTTTGACACAAAATAAAATTATAGTGTTGAATTCCCTAATAGGATACAAACAGATTGAGAATGCCAAAGGGGTTTGGAGCTATACAAACCTGATTTCTTTTTCACTACTAGTCACAGATTATAATCCACATTGCAAATGTTATACAGTATAAATAAGAATAATGTTTTCCACTATATCCAAAATTTACATACTTTTGTAGAAGTTTATTATAATTTTGTGTTGAACTATTCGTTATGGTTGAAATACAAACTAAATTTTTAAAAATAATATTTTACATTTGAAGGCAATTTTTAAAAGGTTGTTTACATGACTGTTGCTTTTTGCCAAACCCTTGTGGTCGTGGTCATAAAAGTATTTCTTAATTAATTTTTATTATATAACTTGCTTTGCACTGAAGGCTTTTTTTCTTGAAGTATAACATTCCACATGTGTGTGAAGTCCATGTGCAACCACTCTGCTTGGCAGTGAATAGAAAGATATCCCAGTTTGATCTTTAATATCAGTAGCTAGCATTGTGTTCTGTAGTTACAATGAAATCTTGTATCCATTTAACTAAAATCCAGAGGAGTGAAATATAAAATATTTTTTCCCATCATGGTATGAATTAGATAAAATTACAAGCTCAGGGGTACTGAGTTGGTAATAGAAAAGCTAGAAGACACTTCATTTGAAGCAGCTCTGTGGTAGTTAGGAGGTAACATTAATGAAAGAGGCAGTGTGCAACAGTAGTGGTCTCACACCGCTGAAGCGTATGTGAGAAACAGCAATAAAAATCAAAAGAGAGGTTGTTAATGTCAAAACTTTCATTCATTTCCTACAGTGTCATATCTTTTTTTATTTTATATTAGCACAGCGAAGTAGCAAGAGCAGCAACCCATTATAAACTCCTCTGAGAAGCAGGGGAGTGCAGTTGTGACCTGCTTTATGGAGATGTGTTAGGTAGCACTACAGAGGAAGGCAAACCTTTCCCACGCTGTATGAGCTTCTTGCAGCCCAGAGGAGCGAGCAGCTGTCACAGCTCTCCTGCTCCCCCTGCCAGGCAAATAGCCTGGGACTCACATTACTGTTTCTGTCTCCCATTTCTTCCCAAAGTATGTTATGGCTGATGCTGCAGAAACAAGGTGATAATCTCTGGAAGAAGGCTGCCACAAATTGCTTCCTTACCTAAGGCAGAGTGGAGACTCTGTATGACCTTGTTTATTCCAAGGCACATAAGAAAATGTGAACTCCTTCATGGCATAAAGTAGTCTGTCCCTATACCATTAATTAAAATAATTTCATTTTTGTTTCTGAAAACTAGCCTTTTCCATCTAATTCAAAGTCATCTTTTCAATGCATGCAGGTTTATAAGTATTTTAATATTAATTTATATTTAACTTGAGTTGGAGAATTTGGAAACTAGTGCGCTCCTTTTTCATTACCCTCTAGAGTCAGTTCTGACTCATTTGGCACCTCTTATTTCATATAACCTAATAACCACTCAGCATTTCAGATTACATTTTCATCCTGAGTTTTAATGCACTTGTCATTTGCAATATAAAGAATGTGCTGTATGTTTTATTCTGCCAGTGTTAGATACACATTCTACAATAGAGCTAACAGAAACAACAAAAGATTATGCTTCATTAACAAAATTTTACACAAAGTACTGCACCAGTTTCTAGATCTGCAACTGTTACATGGAGATCCTTTTCAAGAGTAAATATGTCTGCACTGCTTTATTTATACAGTAAATTTTGATACATGAAAGTCTATTCTAAAAATACAAAGATGCCAGCTTTTACTGAGTGAATTCTTTCCAGATACAGTTCTTCACTCTGAGAAATGTGTAAAAACAGTGAAACAAATAAATAGAACTCAACCCTGTAAAGCACAGTAATACTTATGTGTACAAGGGAAGATGTAGTGGATGAAGGTAAGAAAGGGAGGTCAAGACAAAAAAGCAAGTTTTAAGACACATTTTTTACTGCATAGGTGGTAAAGCTATGCCTTCAAGATTTATATATGGGTTATAAATATATGGGTTTATATAGTTTATATATAAATATATATACAATTTATATAAATATATTTATAGTATATATTATTTATATATTTATATATATATAAGTTTATATATTTTATATGTGGATTTCTGAATCTATTTAAAATTGCATATATTTGGATCCATGTTTCCTCCTTTGCAGCCAGTGTGTCTTGATGACTTACAAACTCCTTAGGATAGAGATTACATTTTTAACGTGGGTACAAAAACTCTCTGTTAGAACAGTTGCCCAGCTTTAACTGAGATTTCTGGTACTCCCAGGCTGCACATTATTAATTGTAATTAATTTTCAGTGCTTTCAGTGCTTTTTAGTGGAACAGGGATTTACTGAGAAACTATTAAGATGGTTTTTCTCTCTTTGAAAACAGGTTTTACTCTCTTAGCTTTGGATATACCTAGCAAGGCCCTATCAGATCTCCAACCACAGCCCGTTCTATCAATGATGCAGCTTTTTGGATGGGATGACATGGTGTGGCCTCAGCTGGTGGCGAGATATCTAAGTCATCTTATTCAAAACAGGTGAAAAATTGTGACTACTTGTTCTTCCAGTACCCTTTCATACTTCTTGGACTTGTTGAAAATGTTTCTTCAAATGGTAATGTTTCATTAAATCAGTCCAGTTCTTTGGATCTTCTCAAGCAGGGTCAGCTAGTGCAGATTGTCCAGTACAATCCAGTCAGATTTTTATATACCCGAGAAATTTTATTTTCTCAAAGTAAGCCCCTGTGAACCTAAGAAAGATGGGTGGTGGTGGTTTTTGTGGTCTGCTTTTTTTCTCTGCCTTGCCCGCTTCTGAATCAGGTTTTAGAAGCAGGGGAGGTGAGAAATGAGAGAGAAAGAGGGAATATTTCTGTGTCGGACTGTATTTTGAAAGTGAAAAATGTTGCACATTTTTAGGGTACATAGTGTACTAAGGAGCGTAACTGTAAGTCAGGATATGGTAAAGATTATTTAAGTGTGATTGACAAAGATGAGGCTATGGCCTTCTTGCAGGGAGGTGTTATAAAAGGTTGCATTTAGTTTCTCATGTGTCAGTTTGGAATTTGGGAGAGGAACGTTCAGTCGTCTGTTTTGTCATATTTCTCTTTTATGATCTTTATAGGGTGAGTTTCATTCAAGGTTTCAGATACCTACCTAGCATATGCTGAATGAAATAAGAGTTATGGACATAAGTTCCCTTTTTTAATTGGAATTTTATAATTTTGAATCTTCTTGCTCTTTAGGTGAGATCAAGAAAATCATTTTGATGCCTAAACTGGAATTTTGATGTTATTTAGGTAGTTAAGGTTACTTACCAGTTTCCCCAGTAAGCATTCAAGTAAGTGATTGAAAGCAGTTACTTAAGTATTCCTTAGCAATATTCATTAAGCACCTGGACTTCAGCAAAACCTTTGACACCATCTCCCGTAGTATACTCCTGGAAAAGCTGGCAGCCCACAGCGTGGACAAGTGCACTTTTCACTGAGTTAAGAACTGGCTGGATGGCCAGGCCCAGAGAGTGGTGGTGACTGGTGCTGCATTCCCTTGGCAGCTGGTCACTAGTGGTGTCCCCCAGGGATCAGCGTTGGGCCCAGTCTTGTTTAACATCTTTATTGATGATCAGGATGAGAGGGTCGAGTCCACCACTAGCAAATCTGCAGAGGAAACCAAGCTGGGGGAGAGTGTTGATCTGCTGGAGGGTATGAGGGCTCTTCAGAGGGACTTGGACAGGCTGGATACATGGGCCAGATCCAATGGGATGAGGTTCAACAAGACCAAGAGCTGGGTTCTGCACTTTGGCCACAACAACCCCCTGCAGTGCTAGAGGTTTGGGACAGAGTGGCTGGAGAGCAGCCAGGCAGAAAGGGACCTGGGGGTACTGATTGATAGGAAGCTGAACATGAGTCAGCAGTGTGCCCAGGTGGCCAAGAGGCTCAATGGCATCCTGGCCTGTATCAAGAACAGTGTGGCCAGCAGGACCAGGGAAGTAACTCTTCCTCTGTACTCAGCACTGGTGAGGCCACACCTCGAGTCCTGTGTCCAGTTCTGGGCCCCTCAGTTCAGGAAGTGAGGTGCTGGAGCAGGTCCAGAGAAGGCCAGCGAGGTTGGTGAAGGGACTTGAGCACAACTCCTGTGAGGAGCAGCTGAGGGAACGGGGGTTGTTTAGCCTGGAAAAGAGGAGACTCATGGGAAACCTTATCACTCTCTGCAACCACCTGAAAGAAGGTTGTAGCCAGGTGGGGGTTGGTCTCTTCTCCTAGGCATCCAGCAGTAGAACAAGAGGGCACAATCTTAAGCTGTGCCAGGAGAGGTTTAGGCTGGACATTAGGAAGAAGTTCTTTAGAGAAGGAGTGACAGGGCATTGGAATGGGATGCCCAGGGAGGTTGTCGAATCACCGTCCCTGGAGGTATTTAAGAAAATATTGGATGTGGCACTCAGTGCCATGGTCTAGTAGGCAGGGTGGTGTTATGTCAGAGGTTAGACTCAGTGATCTCAGAGGTCATTTCCAACCTAGTTGCTTCCATGATTCTATGACCTATTGTTAAAAATGTATAAACAGATGCATTTTTATGCTAGCTCAGGTAACATTTATGGTATATGGAGCCGTTGCCAAAGTATTCCTGCTTCCAAGTGTTTGGGAGTACGATTACATTAGCAAGTGCAGAGCACACACACATATCAAGTTTCTCATACAGCCCTGCTGCCTGAATTTCTTCTAAAAATGCAGTTAATATTGGTGATACTTATCTGGTGTACATTAGCTGAGACATTAGAGCACTGGTGCAAAAATTTGGAAAACCCATGTTGAGTGGGTCTTGCACTCTGATAGAATTCAAACCTTTACTTCCAAATACTGTCTTAAAAAGGAATGAGAGGACCTTGACCACCTCTGGCAGACTGCTTTGGACTAACTGAAAATGTCAGGTTCATGGATCTGTATCGAGAGAATTAGCATGAGAAAGCATGGTTTCATAGTTGAGTCATAATGGACATTTGTCCTTTGCTTGTGTGTGTGTATGCTCTCACTCTTTCTGGTTCTCTTTTTTGTGTTCTCACTCCTCTCTCTCACTCTCTGCTTTCCTGAATCTGGAAGCATGGGACAGAATGCACTCACACAGAAGTAGATAATTTTGCCCCTAAGCTGTTGGAGCTTTGATTGCCCAGCCTCAAGGAGAATTGTTTCCCTTATCAGTTGCCTCAAGCTGACAAGTTAAAAACTGAAGTATCTGAGAATAGGCAAAGGTAGATCCCTACCTTACTAACAGAGGTGTAAGGTGCTCTGATTCCTTGTGAAAGAAAAATGAGTACCTAAGCTAAGACATTTTTCGTAGAATATAGAAGTATCATACTCTAAACACTGTCATCTTAAAGGCAATTTTTTGTAGCATGATTCATATACTTTTTTACTGTAGGCAGTTGTAGAGAAAAAGTTATCCAAATATCTAAGACTTCATGGTTACTGCACTCTGATAATTTCCACATCAAGCATTTTTGGTTAAAAAGTAAAAAGATTCTTTTGTTGCCGATACTGTTACATGGCTTGCGAGCTCTGGCAACATACGCACAAGCTTTGGCATTTCTTTTGCAGTAGTGCCTAAAAGATCTAGGTTGTGTAGTGCATGATAGTGCTATAACCTGTTAAAACTAACTTTGAGCATGTGAATAAGCACACTGTTTTAAAAGAACCACTGGCCATGCTTCTGTCAGGTAGTTATTGTTCTTTCCTTTCTGTGGATTAGGAGCATATTCCTCTCCTGTTTTAGGAAGATGCCCAAGTGGCTCACCTCCCATCAAGAAAGAGAAAAGAGTGAGACTACAATAGAAAGCAGTTTTGTGAGCCTTTGAGGCCAAGTAGACTAGCTGTGTACATCAAGATTACATGAAACTGAAATTGTTTACACCTTACTGCAAAGATCATTAAGTCCATAGGCATCCTGTTTTTCTCTTTTGGTACTGGAGTACAATGTTAATTTTTTTCACTTTATTTCCTTGCATTTGGTCTCCTTATTTTGTCAGTGGTACTTTGGCAGGGATCTTCAGACAAAATAGACAGTTGTCATTGGTTTTAAGTAAATGAAGCAGGAAAAAAACCCCCAACTTTATTAATATTATTTAGTGAGAAACACAATCCAGTTTGTTTTCCATATGGGCCTGTGTTGACCTTCTGTTGCAAGCATGAGTAAAAAACAGTAGAAAGTAAGTAGATTTACATGTACATATATCAAGAAAAGAATACAAGCATTTTTCATTAAAGTTGAAGTACCTAGTACTGACCAGGGAGGAAATCTCTCAAATAAAGGCTATAACTACTTTCAAGAAAGTTCACTGAAGCACACATGGAGCTCATCTGATAGAAACTAGAAACAGAATGTAGAACAGACCTGCTGTCTTTTAGCGAGGAGTTTCTTCAGAATTAATTATATGAGGCTGATAATGCTTGGGAAAAAGTGACTGCAGCAGCTACTCATGATAGTTAGGCAAGTAAAACTTTGGGATTACAGAAGAGTAGAGTACAGGGATTGTGCATTGCATTACTCTGGTCTGGCACCTGACTGGTAGAAAGGTAGAAAGTGTTTGAAAGTACATACAGCAAGTTTGTGTGGTGATATATATACCTGTGTGTGTACACATAATAAATGCATATGTCTGTAAGTGTACTATCAAGTGTAATGGTTTCCTTTCTCATCTCCAATGTGCCTTTTTATGTTTCCCTTTTCATGTGTTTTGAACATAACATACCTTTATTTGCTAAAGCAGACCTTCTCTTCTCCATCTTTAATGTAGTTAGAACGAAGCAGACTTCAGAGTAATGTGGGGCACCTGGGCTAGCTTTATGTGAAAGGCTGGAGTAGCTTAAGCAGTGTCAGTATGAAGTTCCAGTCTGCTTCAGATTTTAGATAATGCTGTCAAATTACCCATTGTTAGAGTAAGGTATTTCCCATTGTGTGAATTTCCCCCCTCCCTGCCTTTTTTGTAGCCAAAACATATGTACATGTGTATATATGCCTTTGTATTACCATGGGTGGCCTACCAAATTTTTCATGTTCTCTGTGTTTAGACATCAGGATGTTGTGAGCAAAGTCTGTAGAGTATGCGAAAGCAATGCCAGTTGGCCTTTCTGTTGCTTTAATTATTTCTGTTCACTATTTCTAAACATCTGCAGCCAAATTACATGCTCTGCCACCTTTTTACCTACTTTTATTAGATCTCTACTTTTTCTTCCTCTTCTACCTATAGTTCACTGTGTGAAGCTTTTTCTAGTATGGGGTATACATCCTATGAAGCTCTGTCAGTACGTTCATGGTTTCGATGCATTTTGCAAATGTTCATAGATCAACCAAGTGGTGTGCTGGCCAAGACAGATGCTGAGCGAACAGTTGGTAAGTGTTCACATTTCCCTAATGTTTGCAGTAACGATTCTATATTGCAAAGCTGGCAAACATTTTCAGCTAATTACAAAATGTATTTTTGTTTGTATTCCTTTACTTTTACCTAATTACAAAATGTGTTTCTTTACACTGCTTGTGCTATTTATTGATAGTTTGCCTGCTCTGCATATGACAAATTTATCACAAACAAAGATAAAAGAGCTTGTTTCCTTGGAAGCAAAGAATAAAAACTTGCTCCCAAGGAGACAAGCTATTTTTCCCCCATGGAGAAACTGATCTAAAAAAAGCGAAAATCTGAAGTAAATAGTCAGAAATCATGCTGTGAATGGCCTAAAAGAAAAGAAAAGGAAAAAAAAATCTAGTTGCAATTAATTCTCCCCCTTTTTCCTATTGATATTTTGCTTTCTTAGAGCAATACTTCATCACTTCTTCTAAAAACACCGCAGTTCTATTTATCTCTAGAACACATCTTCTAGTGACTATTTCTCGTACACATTTTGTAGATTTTGAAAAAAAACCCATCAGGAATGAAAGACTTGGTTATCCATACTTAATACTCTTCATTCTCTTATAACTGTATTAGAAAAATAACTAGTTTGGACGTAACTGTCTTTGGAGAGATGCATTTGGTTGCAGAATCCTTGTGTTTTAGACATTTTAAAATAATGTTTCACTGTATCATTTGGGGACTAAAGTAAACCTAAAATCATTACTCTATAATGTATTTACTCCTGTGCTCTCTTGTAATAATCAGGGAAAGCTTATATGGAGCAGCTGACTGAAATGACAAGACTGATTTTTAAACTCTCAGAAGTAGAAAACATTCTTTCAAAGGCTCATGTTGAAGAATCAGTTTTCAAGCAAAACCCAAAATATGCTCTTGTCCAGTTCATTAAGGTACTGTACATCTATCCTTGTGTTAGTTTCATAGGACAGTTTTGGTGAAAAGGAACTATATATCTGATTGGAGTATTGAAAAAGAAATTACAAAAATCTCTTAGTAAGTTTAAGACTTAGTAAGTTTATTTACATTTCTTTCAACGTTTTTGTTTTCTCAGGCTGTTGGTAGAACTTACAGTGGCCTTCAGACACTCCCTGAGAAATCTGCCATGGTAGCAAAGACTCTGGAGTATTTAGGTGATGTATTAAAGTATGTAAAACCTTATCTGAAGGCAAAAGGACCTCCAGAAGGTCTGCAGCTTACATATTGGATTATAGGTAATTATTTTGCAACCTCCTTTTTTTTTATTAAATAGTTTTAAGGAATCAATAAAATAAATTTTTAATACTTTTTTCCCCTCTCTACTATCCATATATATTTTCCTCTGTACTGTTTAATGGTTTAAAAAAGTAAGTCAGCAAGACATCACAGTTAGATATTTAATTTTTTTTCCACAGATTTTCTTTGATCCTGATGTCTAACCTCCTTGTGGTTTTTGTTTGTGGGTTTTTTTTTTACCCCTGCAAATCAGTATTTTCAAAAGTAAGATGTTTTCATGTCTTTCACTACTGTAAATCACCTCTTTTACCTAAACAAACCCAGAAACAGTGACAAGAGTCAGTTTTTGACTATTGAGCTGTAGTGAGGATTGTTGTAAGTCATAGCAGTTCCTGAAGTTACACCAATTTATGCCCACAGTGGATTTGCTCTTCCTGTAAAGGGTCATGAGATCTTTTCAGATGAGGTCTTTTGTTGGCTCCTTCCTCTGCCCACTCATATTTTAAACGAAAGTGATGAGCTCTTAATGTTTTCTGTAGAGCATAAAAGTGAGTGTACACCCTTCTTAAAGAATTCCAAGTTTTGAACCATGTGGATTGAGGCAACATGCACCTAACATGGTGTTAGGTATCCCAGCTATGGGGGATGGCCTGGCTCACCAGAGAAATCACTCGCCAGAGAACCACTTATTTAAATGATTTTTTTCAATCTTTGTGTAGTGTAAAGTAGAAATGGAAGTGCAGCCAGGGAGTCACAGAACTCAGCAAACTGTAGACAGATTTGCTTAGGGCCAATGTGGCGGGGTAAGGTGCAGTTTAAAATTGTTTTTCATGGGGTTAGGTTAAACATTAGAAAAAGGTTCTTCACCCAGAGGGTGGTTGGGCACTGGAACAGGCTCCCCAGGGAAGTGGTCGCAGCACCAAGCCTGGCAGAGTTCAAGAAGTGTTTGGACAATACTCTCAGGGACATGGTGTGACTCTTGGGGTTGTCCTGTGCAGGACCAGCAGTTGAACTTCCATGATCCTTGTAGGTCCCTTCCAACTCAGGATATTCTATGATAACCACTATTATGACAGGCTGCATCATATTTGCTAGAGTTACATTAGTGACCAGGTTGTTTTAGGAGTATAATTTACTTCCTTTTGGAACTGCTTCTCTTACATCCACTCTGTACTTTACTAAAACTCAATTCTAGCATTTTTTTCATTAAGTGTGGAACTACTAATAGGATGGAAAAAGAAGAGTGCTATGTATTATCAACAAATGTACCAATCTGACCCACTTACTTTTAAAAACAGAGTAAACCTTATGTATCTCAAAAACAGAGGTAATGATTTGCATGCAGATTAAATGGTAATTATAAGGAGCACAGTGAAAGCATGACCAAGATGCGAAAGGTGCATCAAATGTACTGGAATTAGAGTTTTGTAAAATACTTTACTTTTCTATTGCAAGATCAGCATATTTTGATACACAGGACATATATCAAAATATTTTTAAATATACAGATGTGAACTGAAGCCATGGAAAGTAGTTTTAGATTGGTATTGTCTTTTCTGTTCTTTGCAGTAGGAAACAATTACTCTTTCATCATGTTGTTCTGTGCAAGAAATTGTCCTTTTTAGTTAAGAAAACATTAAAAAGGTTTAAAAAAAATAAATCTAAGTGTATTTCAATCACTGCTTCACATTCTATGGACTTGTTAAATTATAAGGACAAAGAAAGAAACTTAACAAATCTAAACCCCTCCTGTCTGTAGTCAGATTGTGTATTGTACTGTCCCATACATCACAGCAGCGATAATAGAAGGAGTACTTTTAGCTGCAATGACCACGTTTCTTTCAAAGTAGGAAGCTTAGACAACATTATTAGAAGTATTGTTAGGTGATCGTTCTCTTTCTCTATGATTGATCATTGTGTTTTCTTTCACTCCACAAGATTAATGTTGTTTTGCGTTGTTTTTAGAGATGGTAATGAATGACTTTTATAGATTAATAATATCTTGTAACAGCCTGCATTTTATTTTTCATTGTTTTCAAAGTTTTAAACACTTGCTTGGGATATTCGTGTATTTTCAACCCAGCAAACTTTTTCTTGCCTCTAATTAAATATAAAGTTAAGAATGTCTGTGGGAACTACTGCATAGAAATCTTGCTTTATTTAGCATATGATTTGAGTATCAACACTCCCGAGTATGGTTATTTTCTCAAGAAAAATTACACCTCACCTGCAATGAAGAAGTTTCTCAATGTTAGGTTATTTACACATCAACAGCTTTTCTTTTTTTTTGCAAAAGAAAGATCTTAAAACTGGCTCAAAGCTGTGCAAGTGATACGTTAACGTGTTGAAAACAAGAAAGATGTTCTTTGAGGCTCTCAGTTTGTGAACTGAGAGCCCACAAAGATCTGGCAAGATCATGCTTGTTTAATGGATTTGGCTGCCCCTTATTGTTTTTAATCTGCTGAAATTAAATACAATTTGGAGGATATTTAATGTTTTCCTAACATTGAATTTCTGTGTGAGTAGTTGCTGACATGGCCACAGTGGTGTTAGATAAATGTGAAGGGAAGGCAAAGGCAGCATATCTCTGTAAAATGGGATGAATGCACACAGCAAGGTGTTATGGATCAAGTTTAGTTACGTTTTCTGCATGGATATAAAAGACTGTCCTTTCTTTAGCATTGCTGTACTTTCCTAAAGTAGCTTCACATACCTAAAAACTTCTAATTGTAATGTGTTGAATGTACTTTTATTTTGATGAACTCTAAATGGACTGCTGAGTTGTTTCAACTGGGATTTTTTTAAAGGGATGCTATGGAATAAGTACATCAGGACGAGACATTTCAGTTGCTGTTGCTATTCTCAGATTATCTGAGTTAATATAATTATCTCGTTACGCTTTCTTTTTTTCCTTTTTTTTTCCCCTTTCTCTTAACTGTAAATTGCTTTGGGATTTCATTTTTTCCAACAGGATGTCTGGTAAAGTTCTGCGCACCAATACTGGCTACTTCCAAGGCACAGCAACTCTTGTTTCGCATTGTGGATTGCTTGCTGCTGCCACACTCTGTACTCCAACAGGACAAAGAGCTGCCTGTGGCTTTGCTCTCTGCCATTCAGGAAAGCCTGCCTCTTTATCTTCAGGTAAGTATCTGAACTCTATTATCAGCACACAAACGTGTCTTCAGGAAAAGATTCATATTGCAGAGGATGTTTTCCTTTCCCCTAATCAAAACAAGTGCTGACTGAATTTAAAAAAGCAGCAAGAGGAGTTTTTTCTTCTTGCAGAAATGAAAGGAAAATTGCCACCCCCTTGGCTTTCCTCTCATGGCATGCATCTATGCTGTGGTACACCCCAGAGCTTCGAGTCTGTATATAGAAAGCTTTTAGCCAACCTGCTGGTTACACTGGTCTCTGATCTGAGAGATTTCTGAATCAGTGGATCTAATCACAATAATATGTAGTGAGATACTTGTTAAGATGACAGAGCAAACAAATGTTTTAAATTATCCTTGACTTGGCTAACTAGATAATTATAGACAAGATATCCTTTTTTTTTTTTGTCTTAGGAACAAAAGAAAATCCTCTGCTTATTATGTCACTGGTTTATCTTAATGCTTTAAGAATATGTTTTACTGAATGAATTTCCTGCTGCTTACTCTTACATGGCTAAAGCCTTCTTGGCTGTTATTCCTCCCATATTTCCCTCAGCTTCCCTATCACTCTTGAAATGGTGCAAGTCTTGTTGATGCTATAGAAAGAGACTAATTCCTGCTGGTGAGGAAAAGAGTTTATTTTTAAAATATGTTGACATGTTTTCCTTGTAGATCCTTGGGTCTCTTTTGCCTACCGTTTTCCCTTCCCTCTTAGTCTTCATTTTGATTGCAGTCTTAACTGACTACTTTGCAAGATTGTACTGTGAAACAGTGCAGTGATGACATTGTAAACATCCCTCAGATTTATTCCTTTCAAAAGTAGTTGCATTGTGATCGATGGCATGTCATATGGAAGTGAATATGATTATATAATGATGTGCAGAATATGACTTGCTTTGCTTCCCTGCAGGTATTTTCAGAGTCTATATACATGTAGGACCATCTGGACAATGATATTACCACAGAGCATGAGTGTCTGTTTGCTAATTTAGTATTTTAGTCAGAGAGCCAGTTTCTCTGGAGTCTGCACAGACGGATGTAGTCTTAAGATGAAACCACTTGAGTTGGCTTTGAAGTCCAAGTGTTGTGGACCCTTGTTCCCTGTTTTCTTTGCCAGTTTCTGACTTCCTGACCTCACTTTATTCTTCAGCAGTCTGCTGCATAGTCCATATGCTTTCTGGTTATGCTAGATGATCTTACTTGACCAAACAGTTTATATTAGACAAATGCTGCTTCTAGAAAACAGGTAATTCATTAATTTGATGAACACTTTTGGGGACAGAAGACAACGAGGAGAATTCTTCTTTTTCCTGTTTCAGTAAGGGACTTCTTCATTTTATTAATGGCTTGTATTTACAAACTTCCAACATTAAGTGCTTCAAAATGCTTTGTTCAGTCAATAAGACTTCCTTCCCTTTTATTTGGAAAAGTAGAAAAATTCTGATTAAGAATCAACTCAAAATGAAGTATTTCAAGATCAGCTTAAAAATAAAATAAAAAAACCCCTTCTGAGATCCTTTGAGATCAAATTGATTCTAGGCACTCTGACATCTCAGGTTATTGTTTCACAAATGGCTTAGGACTAAATTCATTCCCTTTCACCACCATGTGCATTTCCATTTAATTTGTTTTAATGATTCTGTGAGTAGTGATTTGTGAGCTGAATCAGATAGTAACTAGCCCCACAAAACAAACAAAAACTAAAAACCCAAATGGATATATCAAAAAAAGTGATAAAACAGTATATGTGGGAGGAAAAGCATGTAAATTTGGTTTGGAGAAAAGATGAAGAAACAGAATTCTTTGGGAATAACCTTGTCTTGACTGAGTTAAACTGCAGGTGAAATGTGTGGTCAGACCCTCCCTGGGTGGCTGCCATGTGCCTGGTGCTCATTCGTGGAGGTGGAGCACTGGTATGTTAGTGCAGGAGCCTTAATTCACCCTAGTGTTAGACTAACACTGTTCCATAGATCTGTCCTTGTTAATACTCTGTCTTACAACTTAATCCTTTGGCAGTTACATGAAAATAAAGAAACAGGAATTTGGAGACCATGCAAAATATCTTATACATGCAAATTCTTTATTCACAGTCAAAGTATAAAAGCCCTTGAATAGAATTTCTACTCAGCAGTCCTTTTATTTATTTATTTTTTCAATTTAGTCTTCTGAAAAGTTCCAGGCTTCATCTCTCTTTCTTTTCCTTCAACTCCTTAGTGTGGGCTGCTCCTCCTTTGTCAAAAAAAAACCCCAAACTTCTTCAGAACTTAGAAGACTTCTTAGTTTTGCTAGCAGTGATTTGACAAAACTTACCTCTTTCCAGAGCTTTTAACAACTATTCTTAATGTGGTTTACTTGATCCACGTTTTAACAGGATTTGAAATCAGTCTTAGTAGCAGGTAATTAATTTCACAGATCTATTGGTGCAGCAGTCTTATGAAATCCTCTAGAATTCCTGATTTTTTTCATCTTTTAGGACAGCATACAAAGCTCCTTCCTTCTCTTCAGCGTAGTTTATTTCTACCTTCACAGTTCATCAAAACCAATGACTGTATCTCACCGTCCTTCATCACTCCAAACCTACAGGTTTATTTTTGATAGATCAAAATTTAAAGCTTTAATTTTACACTAGCACACATAACTGTCAAATGTACTAACTAGGACTGGACATTGCATTTCTCTCTCCTCACTTCAGATTGTCTGTGTTTACTTGTTACGTTTGTGTTTATATAGAAATTTGGACTATACAGTTGTACCTTTTGACAGTTACTGGACAGCTGGTCTATTCACCACTGTACATAGAGCTTATCTAGAAGTTTTTTTTTCAAATGAAGTCACTGATGCTTGCCTTGTCAAAATAGCTTAGCTCTAGCAGCTTTTAAACTAGTTGTTTGGTGTTTGTTTTTTTTCTTGCCTAGAGGGTTACTGTCTGGATACTATTTCTATCCCTGTGCATCATCTGTTTTGATAATATTTGATGACCTAAGAAAGATTTTATTGAGATATAATATAAAAATTGCCCTCAGAGTTGTTTGAATGACTGACTTTGAAAAGTAAAGCACAAAGAACATGAATGAACAGCCATTTTACAATTTTATGGGACTGTTCCTAATTATGAGATTGTGAGGCATGTAAAATTGAACCCTAGGTATTTCATTGCTGTAAAAATCAGTTGAGTTGATTTGTGTGACAGTGGATTGCTAAAGCCTACCACAGGTCGCTTCAGATTGAGATTGCTCTTGATGGATTTCTTGGAGAACGATTTGGAGGAAGTTTAGTACACACTTACCAGTAATATGGGAAAGAACTGGTGTATGGAACTTGTTTTGGAGAAGAAATATTAGTTTAGATTTATCTTGCAGAAAACAGTGTGGGTGCATGGAAGAAGCATTGTATACATAGTGATAGGAAAGGTAAGATACCCTGCTTGATTTTTCACTGTTAATCCTGTCCAAATACAGAAGATTGTTGATTTCTATCTAAATACAGAGTGGTAAACCAGCTTCATTCTAAGTAGTGCTTGGCACATACATTTTCCAGTGATTTTAATGGGTCTGTGCAGGCTCAGCATTTGTCAGAGATCAGACCTTAAAAGCCCTCCTGTGAGCCACAGCTGTAGTCCAATATTTGAGCAAGCTTATTAATACATTTTGTGAATTATAGTATGTATTTAATAGGAATTGTACAACATTAATTGGCGAACAGCAGATTTATTCCAACAGCAGGACTTATAATATAAGTCATCATTAGGTAGCTTGGCATTTCTGCAGTGAATAGTTCCAGTAATCCATACTAATCGGTTCTTTGCTCTCCACAGGTGATTTACAGATACACAGATAAATCAGAAGGGGCAGCTCTGGCCACAAAAGGTTCCTGCAGTGAACACCGATAGGAATCAGTTGCCTTTCTGCTAAAATAAGGAGCAGATGATGTCATGCCTCTCTGCTCCCCTTAAAATGTCTTTGTTTTTTTTAACCTCAGAAGATGGCTAAAGAGCATAGTTAAGAAAAAGCAAGTAGCTCTATCAACCCTTTAGAGTCCGTCTGCTTTGTAGGGATTGTCCTAGGGGTCTGATGTGATTCAAATCCCTGGTCCAGAATTGCAGTCCAGTAGCATGCATTTCTTTTTTCTCTCATATGAATGGCATTGCTGGTTAATTATTGGTGGGATTTAAAAGAAGAAATTTCTGTGTGATTACCCTGTGCTCACATCCTTGCTCAGTGCTGCCTATGATGTTTTGCCGTTGTACCTAGAGATTTGCAGTTATTCTGCAGTGTTGGTAATTTATCCCTTGCGCCACTTGGAATATGATGTTGTCAGACCTTGTGCATGTCTGTTGCTCTTTGCACTTTTTAAGGAAAAAGAGTCCAAAATAAAGAATGCAGTGCTGAGCTGAAGTCAGTGGGCTTTTGTGTCCAAAAGAGAAATCCAAGTTCTTTCCTAATTTTTTGGGATGCAGTTTCCAGAAACAATTTACTTCAACGAAAATGGTTTTACAAAGGATCAGGCTACATTTGTTGGTTCATTTTCAAATGAAATTATTAGGTCTGCAAAATTTGGTCACTATTCTTTCAGATATCTAAATTCTAATATTCTTTTTATTGCACGTATTAAATATCTCTAGGATTATTTCTTAAAAACAGCAACTCTTACAGTTCGTTAATAACCAATTTCTTCTTTTTTTTGATACTGTGTAGCATTTGTTGATACTCGGTTTGAAGAATTATGTCATTTTAGTAACTATCATTGTTAGTTCTTCACAGGCGCTATGTTCTTTATGTATTCCTGCAGATATCCTCTGTAAGGTTGTGATATTTTTTGTGTCCCTTTTATCAGATAAATTAATACACTTTGTCACAGATGTTTGGGTTTTTAGTGTTAAAAGTCTAGAGTCTTAAGAGTGCCAGTTCTGATATTTGGATTATGGAATACATTCTGTCTTTCCGTATGAGACGTACTACAGAAACAGGCAACTCTTCTTTATGCCTGCTGCCATATCTTATTGAAAATATCAAATACACAAGCTTTGCACACTAAATAGTCTGTCATCTGTAACAGTCTCTCTGTGAGGCTGCTACTTAACAAGAAGTAGCAGACTTCCTGTTTTTAAGAATTCTGATATAGCAGCAGCTGCTTTTTGCTACAAAATTTTGTGCTATGTACAGAAAAGGAGAGGATCTGAACTTCTAATCAAAGCCTCAGTTCAGGAAGTGTGCTTTTTATCGAGACTTGCTAAAATTACCAAGGAACTCTAGAAATATGTGAAGTTAAACCCTTAACCCAACAAATCTGCATTCAAGAGAGCCATCTACAGCAAGTCTTTAGGCAGGTCCTGAAGCACCTCATTTCTTGAAATCTCATGTTTCCTGTATTTGTTTCTGTGAATTCAAAGTGGGAACTCTCCATTTCAAGATCCTCAGCTATGTCTCAGCCCTCTATTTTTTTTTTTTTCTGAAGCAATTGTTCTGTCATGTTCACACAGACAGGTATAGATCAAAGCATTTTTGGGGAAGGACTCCTGCAAAAAGCAGTAAAATACTCTTTGTCAGTAGCTGGGGAACAAACACAGCTTGACTCCTCCTACCAAAGCTGGAGTCTAATGAAAGTTTCAAGTATTGTTGAAGTTGCTGTCTAGGGAACTCTGTGCTTGACTTTGTTTTACACCATTATTCTTGTTGGACAAAACTATTCTCAAGAGGCTTCTGTGCTGCTGACTGTGACCTTTGAGGTAGGAGATCATGGAACTTTTATTTTTTTTTAGTGATTTGTTCTCCTTCCTTTGAATAATCCAAAGAGGGGGAAGCAAACAAGATCTTAACTTTCTTTTACGGCAGTCCGTACCCATAAGAGTACTACTCTTTTTTTCAGGGATGGACCACGTGTATGTTGTGTAACTACAGGTAGCATTCAGATAAGCACTTTCTGGGCAAGTACTTTCATTATAGATTTTTCTCTGGATCAATATAGCTTATATTGGATAAATCACAGCAGTTTTAGCCTTATCTTAAACAGTTTAATAACCCCTCTAAATCCCTTATAAATGGTGCCTAATTTACCCTAATTTGTTCAGACTATGAGTGATTTTTTTGTTGTCAGAGCTCAATGCAAAGTGCTCATTTTTCTACTATATCATTCATAAAAAATTTTACACTGTCCTTTACAAACAGGTGAAGTATTTATCCTTTCTCTCCCTTCTTGAATCTTACCTAATATACTTTGTTAGACCATATACAGGATTTGAAAAGATAAGGAATTCGGCACAGAAACTTTCTCAGGTCTGAAATGGCAAGGTTTTATTTTGAATTTGAAAGGGAGCTTGCATGTCCCAAAGCTTATCTTCCAATATGTTAATCAGTCTAATAAAAGACCTTTTGTCTCTTTTGCAAACCTTGCTTGACTCTTTCTTCATTTGCTGACCATCATATTCTGCAGCAAATTATCGATGCTTTTTTGTCAGGCAGTAGTTGCTCTGTGTGCAACAGTTCATGCAGCATGTAGTGAGTGTTTAGCCTACAGTTGCTAAAGATATATTGAAACGTATTGCTAAAAATTTCAATTTCTCACTTTCTAAAATTTTCTTCTACAGGGCCTGTCCTTCATATGTTGTCAATCCCAGACACAGAGTGCCTATTTAAATCAACTCCTTGGGAGCATTATTCGACACTATTTTGGACGATTTCTCCCTTCCTCTCCAACTGTGCCTGGTGCTGGACAGCATCCTATGCTGACTGCCTTATGCAGTTCCATTACAGCCCCCCAGATGCTCCGTCTACGGAAGACCACTTTGCATGTCATAAAGTAAGGACCATTGAAGTAAGAAACATCACTTACTCAGATTTTGCAAATAGCTACTGAGAGAGGGAATGTCTCTGTTTTCTGTGCAGTTAACTGATAGTGTGATTGTAGGAATAGCCTGTGAGTTGCTGGGCAGGGAGCAAAGGAAAGACAGTGTGAACACATCAGGAGAGTAAAATTGGAAAGATCTGTGAGGGAGTCATTAAGGATAAAGGTTCTAGGCCATAAGAAAAACTATTGCATGAGCTCACGTGAAAAGCAAGTAATTTTCTAGAAGATATATGCTCCAATATACATCATCATATGTTTGTGTCTCAAGCTGTATTTAGGGTCACAGAGCTATAGTGCTTATAGCTGCCACAGTTATCTGTGCATGGGGAGCCTCATTGCTCTCTGTGTCAGGTTGTACACAGGTATGCCAGCTACCCAGGGGAAATGGGAAGAGGAAGACACAGAGGCAGAGGGAGACAGTACTTGTTCACTGTGCTGTCACTACTTGCACAACGTCAACAGCAGCTATAAATCTGTGTCGCTGCTGCTGAAAGGCTGAAGCTTTGTTTTATATACTGCAGAACAGGGAACAATCTGTACTTTTGGTCCATGTTGGGAAAGAAATTAAACCCCATGGAATGAAAGGTGGTTGCTTATATCCAGGGTAATTGGATTTTTATTTGTTAAAGAGTGTGTATACATATTGATTAAAAAAATAATTTCAAAGTTGATCTTGGGTACATATGATAGGCAATCTTGTAAGTAAAATCTGTATTATCACATATTAAAGGAGTGAATTAAGATTTCACAATCGTAGTTCCGGCATATTTTTAACTTATGGATACTCAAACTTCATCTTAATAAGTTATTTTTGAAGGTGTGCATGCATGTGTGAACATTGAGATTGATAGTGGAAAGAAAGTTCTAAAGGTGTAATGGCACTTGGTGATTTTTAAGACGTGAAACATTCCTTAGTGGTCTGGGAAGAATGTGTTAGAAGTGAGCAGCACTCTGATTTGCAAACTGTTGGGTGGGCAGGAGGCAGTCACTGGGTCTGTACACAAATAGGTACAGAGTTGGATGGCCATTTTGCCATATGAAAGCTGGTGAATATATTGCTGCTGCACAGAGGAAATGGAAGCATACCATCAGGGGTGTTTTATACAGGTCAGAGAGCTATTTTAGTGGAAGAGCATCCCAAAAAAAATTTGTGGGAAATCTTCAGAGTAATTAATGGGATAGAAGATTTTGGAGTTGCTAATATTAATGTATGTAAGACCACATAATATGAGAAATATAGAAGTAAAATTACAGCTCTTATTTGCCTAATCACATCAGTGCTCTGAAGCTGTGCAATGAAGCACCCAGAGTGCTCAAAGTCAGACTTCATTTGAAAGTTGTAGAAGCACCCCAGAGTTTTAACAAGGATGCTGGTTTTTAATTGATACATTTCTCAGTAAACAGGCACGCCTTGTTTGAGTAGATAACAGTACCTAATATTAAATATCTAAAAAGCTTTTTTTGAAGGTTCTTGGAGTGCTCTTGCTGCCTAATGAATAAATGCTGTGTTCTTTTCACCTGCGCTCTTTTGTCCTGAATGCTTCAATTTAAATTTATTGTCTTCAGATTTCATTAATTTCTGTTGTCAAACCAACAGTAATTCATATTCTTTTGTGGAAAAATAACAAGTCAAGGTGTTCAAATTGGAACATTCCCTGCGTGTGATGTTAAAATTTGCTCTTATTGCAGATCAACCTTTTATCTTTGTGCCACATTTTATACTGGAGACGATTGTGTGAATTTTGACAAAGCAAAAGGCTGTCCCATTACAACATACTGTTGAAAAAAATAAAGTAACAGGACCAGTATAATAGCAGAGCTGTTACCACAAGTTGGGTTGTTAGTTTACAAAAGCGCATAAAGCTAAATAACATAGTTGAATGACAGCTGCATTATAGATGTTGTTTTAGGATCTTAGAATCTTGACTCCTTCATTGACTCAATTATGAAGCTGCCTTTGTATTTTAACTTTTATAGTCACACTTGGCTTTTTAACTGTAATTATGATAGCTCTTATTTCTCACTTCCCTCTCAACAGAAGAGTCAGAAGGCATCACTCTCCTCTGACAAATTGGGAGTCGCTGCTAAGACTAAGACAAATAGAAGCCATTATTTGAGCCCAGATAAAGATAGAAATCTATGTAATAGGCCTCTTGCTGAAATATTACAGTTATTTTAAGGTATATGGTGCTTGTGTTGAATGGAAAAAAACCCAGATCATAGACTGTGTTTTGGTTTGCTTTGTCTTCTCAGTGAAAACTATATGCAGTTCAAAGGTAATGCTCCACCTCCTCGTTTGGCCTCCGTTCTTGCTTTCATTCTCCAAGTACTTCAGAGAACCCAGAGTACTGAACTATGTGACATCGACTTAGTTCTCCCGGCTGTGTTGAAATGCATGGTATTGGTTAATGAGCTACAAGGTGAGCTGTTTGTTTGCTTTAAGTATATCTCTCCACAGCTGTAAGATGTTTGTACTGCTGAGCGTCTTTCCTCCCTGTATTTGTCTCTCAGATGAGGTGAATAAGATCATCTCGCCAGCTACATTGGACAAGCTTTTATTTTACTTTCTTTTCCATTAACTGGTCTGGGACTTCTGTCTGAGGCAGAGAAGTCCTGTCTCATTTTGCTCTCTGTTGTGGGTTGACCCTGGCTGGACACCAGGTACCCACTAAAGCTGCTCTCTCCCTCTCCTCTGCAACTGGACAGAGGAGAGAAAATACAACAAAGGATTCATAAGTTGAGATAAGAGCTGGGAGAGGTCTCTTACTGATCACAGGCAAAACAGACTCAAAGTGGGGATATTAATTAAATTTATTACTAACAGGATCAGAGCAGAAGAGTGAGAAGTAAAGTAGTCTTAAAAACATCCTCTCCCCACCCCTCCTTCCTTCCAGCTTCTACCTCCTCCCCTCCAGTGGCACAGGGAGACATGGAAGGGGGGTTACAGTCAGTTGTTGTTTCTGCCACTGTCAGGGAGAGGAGTTCTTCCCCTGCTCCTGTGGGGTCCCTCCCACGGGAGACAGTTCTCTACAAACTTCTCCGGTGTGAGTCCATCCCATGGCAACAGTTCTTGAAAACTGCTGGCACATGGGTCACTTTTCCACAGAGGTGCAGTCCTTCAGGTACAGGATGCTCCAGCGTGGGTCCCCCACAGGGCCACAAGTCCCACCAGGGAAAACCTGCTCCAGTGTGGGCTCCTCTCCCCATGGGTCAGCAGGTCCCTGCTCCATCCTGGGCCTCCCGTGGAGTCGCAGCCTCTTTTGAGCATCCTCCCTCTCTGATGTGGGATCCACCACTGGCTGCAGGTGGGTCTCTGCATCCCTGTAATCCTCCATGGGCTGCAGGGGCACAGCTGCCTCACCACAAACTGCACCATGGGCTGCAGGGGAACCTCAGCTCTGGCACCTGGAGCACCTCCAGCCCCTCCTGCTTCACTGACCTTGGTGTCTGCGGAGTTGCTCACATGTTCTCCACTCTGCACTTGCTGCGATGTTTCTCTGCACAGTAACTTTTTCTCTTCTTAAGTTATCACAGAGGAGTCTCTCCTGATTGGCTCAGCCTTGGCCACTGGCATCTCTGTCCTGGAGCCAGCTGCTGTTGGCTCTGCAGGACATGGGGGAAGCTTCTGGCAGCTTCTCACAGAAGCCACCCCTGCAACCCCTCCCGCTACCAAAACCTGGTCACAGAAATCCAATACACTCTCTAATGAACTAATCAACTTCTCAGGAATCTAATTAGCATTTCCTTTCTCCCCATCCTTCCCATCTAATTTCCTCCAGACTTTGCAACTGGTAGTTTTCTTCCACCTAAAGTTTTGATACCAAATAAGACTGGTGTATGTTCTCCCCACAGAGGTATTATAAATGGATTAAAAGTAGCATGTTGCTCTCTGAAGGCATCTTTGAGTCTTCCTTCTTTTAGCATGCTTTGTTTCATAGCAAGAACTTCTTTATTTTTAGCTTCTTAAAAAATGAAGCACTCATTATATAAGGAATGTATATAAGCTGCTATTAGAGGCATTGAGCAAAATTGGGATTCACTTTTGACTTCTCCTGGGAATTTTCTTTAATAAAGTAGTTTTTGATTCTGCTCTGTAACAGTTTCAAGGACAAGATGTGCTTAGGAAATTAGCTGAATCATCACATGGCTTTCTTCCCCCTTTGGCCATCACGGCCATATCTGCTGGAAGCTGACAGTGCCCACCTTGCAATGGGCTGGGAATTGGAATGAGCTGGAAGTCTTGTGCTGCTGTAGCCACCAGCTCACTGCCTGCCTGGGCAAGGCTCTGCCACACCCTTCTAGAAAAGTCCTTGCAGCCCAGTTCCACCTTTATAAAGGAAGAGCTGTATCTTGCAATTTGAGTATTTATTTGGAAACAATTATTAAGAAAACAGTGGGGCGTTGTTTGTTTGGGTTTTTTCCCTTAAAAAACAAGTTAGAGTGGATTTTAGAACAATATCCACCATTGAAAGTACAGTGTAGATCTGCTTAACTTTGGGCAGAATATAATGCTATGACTACCTTTCCTTTAAAATTAAATAGGAATGGTTAAACAATATAATCAGACCTTACATTTAAATAAAATCTCTCTTTCCACTAAGTGTGTATCTCTTTGCTTTGACTTAAAAAGACCATAGTGTTCTTAAAAATCTGTATGTTTAAAGGATAATGGTGGTGAAAATAAGACTTCTGCATAAATCTGTGACTCATTCTGTTCTTTATAGTCAATCTAACTGCTTTCACAGTAATTTCACTTGCATCAAAGTAAGATGAAACCTTTTTTTTTCTTATTTAAAAATTTTCATCTTCATGAAAGACATTCTCCAGATGGTCAGTTCAAGAGCTCTGTGTGAATCTTGTGATTTTTCTTTTACAGTTAAAAAAATATCTACAGACATCGTACAGAACGTGGTAGAAGGCTGCCAAGCAGGGTCAGGAGGAGAACATGCCACCCAGCTGACTTCTGTATTTAGGTAACCAGAAAATATGCCAATTGGCAGCAAAGCTACTGCAAGCCAATTGACAGCAAACATGTTTTTTTTAAATAACTAACTATCCTTAACATACTGCATTGTTGCTTGTTTATGGTATTTAAGTAATGGTACTTTTGGCACTGGTTTTGAACACAGCTTGGCCAAAAAGCCAGAGGAAAAAAACAGAAGAGAGAAACATACCTGCTTTCTCATGGATGAGATACTGTTTTGAAAGGTTTACAGTAAGGAGGTATGTTGCTGCTGCAATGAGAAAAACTCCTCAGGAATGCTGATAGTCAGTGTTAGGTGCTGTGAAAGATGTGGGTACCTAATTTAAAGTGCACATAATGGAGATCAAATCTTCATATAGCAAGCTTAGCTTTTTTTATTTGATTTTGTGACAATGATAGATTATTATAATGTAAATTGTGCTCATTCCATACCCTTGCAAAATGAATCCTGTTTCTCACATGGATACAGCAGAAGAGCTGCATTACTTGACACCCAAAGACATTCTGCAACCCTTTAAGCACTGCTGCTGTATTGGGTCAGGTCTAGATGAAAGGTCCACAGAGACTGTCCAAAATAAGAATGGATGTTTGTGGGCATGCAAGTCTGTACATGATACAGCACTTTCACGGGATGTGTCATCCTTAGAGTGTTACTTCTGATTTGAATGTAATCTGTGATCCTTAAAGACCTCAAACTCTTGGGAAGGCAAATGGCTGTGCTTCTATCCCATGGTCTACCCTGCTGAAGATCCAGTGGAGCTTTGTAAGAAATGCCAAGATTTTTTCCACAGATTTGAATCTAGAACTCTTGTTTTTATTTTTCCTTACAATTATTATTATTATTTATTAAATAATAAACACGTTTTAGTTTTGCATTCAGGCACATTACAAAGTAAAAGTGCTCTGGAACAAGTCAGCCCTGGTAAAAACAGCAGAATCTGCCAATTTGCTTGAAAATAAATGTGTATAAATTTTAGCATTAGGCTTCAAAAGCATGGCTTCACTTAAAGAAAGTATTCCAGATAGAGTATTCCAATGTAATAATATGAAAATTGCCATGCAGCCAGATTGGTTGTTCTGATTAGAGTCTTCAGTTGTTCTTGGCATGTTCTCTGCATCTAGTTTTGACCCTGCATTAAATGCCTCTGTGTCCCCCTTAGGCAGTTTATCCAGGAATATACCGGCGTCTATGATCACCGGGTTTTCAGCATACTAGAAACAGTGGCAGTCTTGGATCAGATGTTAGTTACCAGCCTGATTCCCACAATCACACAGTCTCTGAAGGATTCGGAGCACAAACAAGGTCTTGGAAGAAATGCTGCACAGAGGTTTGTTTTTTATTTAATTGTAGGGGGTTTTTTTACAATAAGCAGTAGAGGTTTATTTTAAGACAGCAGCACAGATACTCAAAAATGAGTGATTTTTTTTAAGGGTGTTCAGCCAGAAATCTCCCTTAACTCAAGCCTTTTGAGGTTTTAAGCCATCTGTATTTGCTAAATATTTCAGAGATGTTTTGATACTAGGGTACACAGACCCCAGCAGAATTTATATGAAGCCATGCAGCCTCTGCTCACTACACTGTATGCTGCAAAATAGAATAAAGAAATCCTGCCCCGAAGAATTTTCAGTCCCTATTTTAAAGAACATATATAAAATTCTAGTATATTCAATTATGATCTGAGATGCTTGGAAAAGAAATACCCATATCTTAACTTCAGGAGTTCTCTGATAATCTAAACATAGAAGAGTTGTGGGTGTCCAGAAAAGGCTGGCTCTGATAGGCACAGCAGACTCACACTTCCTCCGTTTGCCCCCCAAGAACTTAGGACAGAAATATTTGACTTGTGAATCCATCTGGCATTAGGAGGAAATGGCACATGAGGGGAGCAGCTCTACACAGAGCATAGTGTCTCTGGGTGTGGATACAGCATGGAACTTTCAGCATCTATACCAATACTGTTACAAAACTCCAGGAAGCTTTGCCTAGTGCAGCACCCGAGGCAAAAAGGCTCCCCCTGTTAGTACTGCTCACTGGAAGGCTGCCCTTGACTCTCAGTGTGGTCTGGGCCAGGAACCAGCCCCAGTGTTTTTAGTAGTGCACACGCTGGGACTGTCAAAGGCTTGACTTTCCTAGACACGACTGTCCTAGTCGTGCCTCTCACCCTGGGGAAGTTTTGAGATGTGTCGGCAGGGACTGGGCTATAAAAAGTCCAAAAGACAGAGTTGTGCAAGAATCTAACTCATGAGACACCAATGGGTAGTCACAAGGTATTAATCTCCCATTTAATGAAAAATATATTTAACTCATTTGTAATGGTATTCACATTTTATTATCTGCTACCAACAAATACATTTGCTTTTATTTAAGAGAATTCACCCAGGGTTAGCCAGATGTACCATTATATGCAGGATTTCCATGCTACCTGCTTTCCATTTTTTGATAATGTATTTCATAGCCAATTTTTTTGTTGTTGTTAAATGCTGTTAATCATGGAAAAATTCATTCCATTATCTACAAAATACTGAAAGAAAGCAAGTTGGTTGAGCTTCCTGAAATAGATGCTTGGAGATTACTGAAGAGCTGTGTTTCTTTCAGCATCATCACTTAAAACGTTTATATTATCTCATCTGTTGTCGATGTTTTGTATAAATAATTTGTATTTATAATGTGCCCCATTACCCAGCAATCTGAGATGATCCATGAGCATTTTATTGTAAGAACACTAATACCTGATTTTTCTCTCTTCAGTCCTGCCCAGTAAATAACATTATATGAACATATTCTGTGCAATTACTTTAGATATTAAAGTGCAAACCCAGACAGATATAAAAGAAGTGAAGTTCTGAAGTTGCATTAATTGCTTATATTGGTGATGTCCGGTGTTGTTATTGCAAGGAAACTAATATGAAAACTTCAGTTTTGTTTGCTCAAGTTGATATTTCATGACAAAAACAGATAATTAGAAAAGACCTAAATGTCAGAGGCAGTACTTTGACAATAATTACATTGTCTAGGTTGGAGAGTATTAGAATGAACTTAAGGTGAAAAGTCTCATCAACACATATGCACCCTTCTGGAAAATCCACTTGAGTGACAGTTCCCTTCTGAATTCCTGGTTTGTTTTAAAACAGTCTTTGTCCTTGGTTGAGGATGATGGTCTAAATCTGTGTTAGTGCCAGCCTGCACCCTTAGTGCTGTGAGTCACAGAGATTTCTTAGGCAGAAATGAGAGAGCAAACATGATGAAGTCTGAATGATAATCTCATCTAAGCCCTGGAAATTCCATGTTTTAAAATGAAGAACTTCTTTGTCACAGAAATTTACTAAACAAGTAGACTCCTAAGCATCTTCACTGCACTTACAGCCATAACCAGTGCAATCCTTATCCTTCCTCCAGTCTGACCATGTTAAAAATTCACTGCAAATAAAACAGTTGAATAGGTGAGAGGAAGTTCCCATGTTTTACTATCCCAATATGTAAACAATAAGTTTGGGAATTATATGCTTTTACTCCTAGGATGTGTGAGATTGTTTAAGTAACATGTTAACTTTTTTTTTTTCCTCAACAGAGAAGCCTATAAAAGACTCTTATCTTACCTCGCAGAGGCTGGACAAAATGAGATACAAAAACTGGAAAATGAGACAGATTAGCAGTGTGCTGGTGATTAATTCTTTCCTCTTGGATGTTGTGACACTGTCAATACCTAAAACTATACAACACACTAGACAAGTTCTTTATCTTACAGTAGAAATACATTTATCAATTTTGTGGTTGGTTTTTTTCCCCCAATTTATGTATTTTTAAATTTCTGTGGTATTTTAATATTGTCACGTATCTGAAAATTAACTCAGTATACTGATGGATGACAATTGAAAGGTACAGCTTATTTATTATATATTTAAATGCCTATATAAACAGATACAAGACAAGCTTTCAAAGAATTCACAACTCAGTTCTTACTGAGACTTGTCCCTCTTAACAGTGTACTTTTGAAAAGCTTATTTAGTCCATTCTTAGGAAAATCTTAACTTTATACTTTTTAATTTATTTTTTTAGTAGAATGAGAAAAACCTGTGGTCTCTGGTAGTCAACTTGTTGAATGCAGTGTATTCACTAGGACTTGTGCCAGTACCATGGAGCTAGTGTTGTTAAGAGAGAGCTTGTGTTTATGTTGCACAGAATGTATATAGCTGTCTTAACCTTCCACCTGTATTAAAACATTTAAGTCTTTCAGATTCCAGTGTAAAATGTCTTTGTGAGTAGTAAAAAAAAAAAGGTAGGTTCAGATTTCTGCTCTCTTCCATTTAAATATGGGTTCTTAAAATTAACCCATACTTTCCAGGGATTCTATGGTCTTTTAATTAGTTGTGACGCTGTTAATTATCCACTTAACTTAGACTAGGTGTGAGGAGAAAGGAAGAGACAACAGACTTCTAATGAAAACACTCGTCATTTGATCGATCACAGGCTAGTAATTATTCCTGTTTGCCTGAAATGTTGGATCTTTCAAATATTTTTATGGGTCTTTCCAGGACAGATCTAGCTCTGTAACTTTTTCTATGGTTTTTTTTTCCTAAAGTCCTCAGGGAACTTTCAGTAATGGGTGTGGTATCCACATTTTTCACTTCTGTCAAAAATCAGTATTTCTGAAACTACTTACTGGACTTTGGGAGTGGTAAGTTTGCCTTTAATGGCAATGCTGGTGAACAGGCTCTTACTTTTGAAGTTATTCCCATTTTAAATTTACAATGTTAATGGGAAGGAAAGATTATTTTTGTATCTAACAGCTCCACAAAAATCCCTAAAATCTTGTTGAGAGCAGCTCCTCTTTGGTCACAGTAATCTTATCAAGTTGAACTAGATAATCTTCTTGCCTAAACTGGCTATCAGTACTTCAGATAATGCAGTAACTAAAAGCCTCTTTAGGCTACTTAATAGTGCAGAACATAGAGGTTCTTTTCATTGTGAAAGTGACTTATTGAACTTGCATTGTAGCTTCTTGTAAGCTTCTGTACCTGGGAGGAGTTTCATTCATCTCAGGAGGATTGTGCTTCTAAAACGTTTTTGGGTTTTTTTTAAACAAAAAACAAAACCAAACAAAAACAGACAAAAAACCCCAACCAAATCACCACTCTCCAAGAGAGATTGAGGTGTCTTTGAAATTTGAGTCCTTTCACCCAGTAGATTATAGAAAAAATGTCTTACAGTTTTTGCTTTCAGAAAGTACTACAGTGGCTTTAAAGGATAGAGCAGATATAACAACACATTTAATGATGTGTTTGGTAGGTTGTTAAAGACATATTTAATACAATCTGTAGTGGTTGGAAGTTTCTGAAAAAGCAACAGGACTTTATGTAAATGTGCAGCAGCTCCTGGTGCATGAGAAACTAATTTAAACAGTTTGGAAATTATCATTCTTCTCTGTCACAAAGTTAATGCGAACAGAAATACTGCATTCTGCATCATAATCATCAGCCACTGGCAAATGGGCAATCCGGTTTGGTCTATTTATTTGGTATGGACATTTGCAGATTTGACTGATACTTCTGATAATATTAATGAGAGGAAGGCTTACAGAGTGCTGGTCTATGCTGACTTCCCAAGCATACAGCAAAACAATGGTCCAAAACCAGTTAGGAGGAAAGAAGAAAATGATGATTTTAAAGTACAATATAGAAAAAACCCTGAAAATTAAAAGAAATTATATAGGTTGTCTTATTAGATGCTGTTTGTATAAAAACTGCTTAAGACAATGAACATTATTTAAATTAAACTTTTCAGTAATATTTTGCAAATGAGCGGTTTGGTTTAAAAACTAAATGAGGGTAGATTCAGACTGGATATACGGAAGAAATTTTTTATGAGGGTGGTGAGACACTGTAACAGGTTGCCCAGGGAGGTGGTAGATGCCGCATCCTTGCAAACACTGAAGGTCACGTTGGATGAGGCTCTAAGAAACCTGATCCTCCTTTTTGCAAAGGGCTTGGACTAGATGACCCTTAAAGGATCCTTCCAACACAAATCATTCTATGATTTGCAGACCTTGTTGATGTATTAGCTACACTTATGTTAATGCTTAGATACTCAACACCCATCAAGAACAACCCATCTTACTACTACATTCGGACAGATGGACACCGCTGCAGTTCTTCTTTTACCAGCTCACTCAGGCTTCTGTGTCCTCTTACAGGCTTGGAGCAACAGCATTCCACAACAAGGTCCTTCCTTCATTCTCTTCTTTTCAGCCACACATGCTGCTGCAAAAGGCATTGCTGATTGTCAAGCTGTTGTCTCACAGAAGTGTTCAG
Organism: Sclerurus mexicanus; assembly: GCA_013396755.1. Classification (NCBI taxonomy): domain Eukaryota; kingdom Metazoa; phylum Chordata; class Aves; order Passeriformes; family Furnariidae; genus Sclerurus; species Sclerurus mexicanus. The sequence continues at coordinate 635,662 of VWZF01005586.1, forward strand.
TATTAACGACGGGCGAAAGGCAAACTAGTGTTGCGTGCAAGACAGTGTGTTAGAGACTTCAGTAGTCTGAGTTAAGGTCAGATCTGATGTGCCAAAGCCACACGCTGCAGGTGAGTGGGCTGACTGTACTAACAGGTCGCCACTCCAGACAGCTTTGTATTGCCACAGTTTTAGTGTGAAGCGTCACCATAAAGTGACAGCCTGATTTCTGTTTTTATAGGCTCTTTCTTTGGCCTGCATTTTGGTAGCAGTAGGGCAGCATTTTACTTCTTGGAGGGAAAGGGTCTCTCTCACAGTATGCTGTTTAAAAATAACAGTTCGCAAGGATGGACATTTACTGCGGTTGTAAATTACACAACTGATGGTGAAAAGATGCTGAAAATAAAGTTGCACCTAGAGTACCTAGTTCAGAGAAATTTCATCATTCAAACCCTTCTACATAATGAAAAATTGGTGGTATTAAGCACTTTTGAATGTTGTCACGGTTTAACCCCAGCCCAGAGCAAAGCACCTTGCAGCCGCTTGCTCGCATTCCCACCAGTGTGACTGGGGATTGAAATGGAAGGGTAAAAGGTAGAAAAGTCACACATTGAGATAAAAGACCATGTACTAGGGAAAGCAGAAGCTGTGCATGCAAGCAGAGCAAAACAAGAAAATAATTCAGTGTTTCCCATGGGCAGGCAGGTGCTCAGCCATCTCTAGGAGAGCAGGACGCCATCACTCAGATACTTGGGAAGACAAACGCCATCACTACAAATGTCTCCCCCTACTTCCCCCTACAGTGGGCATCATGTCACATGGTATGGAATATTCCTTTGGTCAGTTGGGGGTCATCTGTCTCAGCTGTGTCTCCTCCCAACTTCCCGTGCACTCTCAGTCTGCTCACAAGTGTGGCAGTATGAGAAGCAGAAAACACTTTGGCTCTATGTACACCCTGCTCAACAGTAACAAAAACAGAACTCTATTATCACCCTGCACTCAGCACAAATTAATTCTACCCCAGCCAAAATTAACAGAATTCTTAACCAGTTACTTGCAATGACGGGATCACTGTTTGGCAGTGAAGTTTTAACAAAATATTTGATTTCAGGAAGCTTTTTACCCACCAAGACTAGTGCGTGGTCTGTGACCAGTGTCTTCTTTCATTTAGAAATGCTAATAATGCTGACAGGAGCCCTGTCTGAAGGACAGGGGGCATGAGCCTTGCAAGCATTTGCTATGCTGATCTCATTGGCCAGAAGACTGTTCCAGAATATAAGGGGACTACTACACCCTTTTCTTTCTTTCTAAATCTATAGAACTGAGATCTGAATAGACAGTATTTAATTTTTGTATTTTCCCTATTCCAGAATTCAGGATACCAATCACCTCTGACCCATTATCATCCTTGTGATATGAAACAGATGTCCAGCATATGATGAACAATGGCAGGCAGAGGGAAGTCTGGCTTATCTTACCTTTAGTAATCTTAAAATGGTAACAAAAAGAGACACTTTCTGTTCAGAATTCACATACAACTTCCAAAGTTGTACCTCTATTTTATAAGAATTTCTCATTTGTTATTGTTATTAAATAGCAGGAACATGGTAATTTAAATTACTCCTTGCTTTCATTTTCAATGACAAAAATAGAGGGGGAGAAGGCACTTGTTTCAATGAAATAGCTTCTGAAATAGAAAAATTCACACCTTTTATGCTGGAATAGAGCAGCAGACCTATGGAAAGAATAAGGTTCTGGGTATCTGTTGTAATTGCACAGAAGAGGACCTGTCAATAGCATACACTGCTTGGCCATTTAAGGAACTTTGATAACTGTCCATTTAATGCAATATATTTCCATCGGGAAACAGAAAAGAGGTTTTATTGCACTCTGCTTTTCCTTCTTTCAGTAGCTTTTGAAAATTGTGTATGCAATGGGTATTTTCAGTTTAATCATATTTTAGAATTCCTAACTATTACTTAAAACTCAAATTCAGTGTAATCAGCCCATCTGTTAGCAATGGTTTTAAAATTATGTTGAGGATTAAAAATCTGATGCAGTGTCAATATGTCCTAGCATAATTAAGCTTGTTTTATGATGAATGACTAGGATATTGCTTTTGTCTACTTGAGCAGCTTTAAAATGGTAAACCTTTTGCAAGCTTAATGTATGAAGTGTGAAGGTACTTACAGAACAACAAAAAAAATTGTAAAAGTTCAGGCCCTATATTCATAGATATGGTATCTTTACAGGCTTTGGGAAATGCCAGCAGAGTAATTCCACGTCACAACCAAATTCACTGCATTTTTCAGTCCATCAAATGTCCATCTATCTTGGATCTACCCTCCTCCTTGTAGATCGACACCAAAATAGGCATTAAAATGCAAATTTAAATTTATTATTTGTTTTAGAAAGGCCATGCGTGACCTGCATAGCCACTGGTAGAAAAAATTAGCACAGCATTTACTTGCATGAATTGAGGGTATTGCTAAAAATACTTACTCTCTTCTTCAGTACTTGAAGCATTGCAACATTAACGTTTTAAGCATTTTCATTCTGGCATTACTGTGAAACAGCTATATATAATCATCTCTATTGAAAAACCATTCTTTATGTGGACACTTTTTATCCCTTTGAAACATGTCCTTGGGGGGAAAAAAAAAAGTTTGCAAAAATAAAACTACATAACCCTTTTATATGGTCTCTGTGCTGAACTTCCCGCAAAGTCTTCCTCCCCTACAAACTCTGCCTGCAGATGAAGTGTTTTAACCTTGCCCTCTTAATTTATTCTACATTCTAATTTTCAATAAACAGATGCCGCCTCTTTTCGCGCTTGTTTCCACATTGTTCCACATTCTGCCTGTGTTGTTTCTGCATGTGTGAATATTCAATTACCTACTTCTCCATGATTCTGCAACTGATGTACTAAATGTCTACAGGTTGGGGGGAGGGTAACTGGGGAAGGCAAAACTTAAAGGAAAAAGAGTTACAGAAGTTTCAGCTATTCTGAGCCAGGTACTTTGCCCAAAAGCTGCTAAATTGAGAAGAAAGTCATAAGCCATGACTAGAAATGCAAGGATTACAAAGACATTAGTGCACAGAAACAGAATTGCTGCATACTGGCTGCATACATGTGAGTGTGTCTTTGGTCAGCACTTGGGTGTGAAATGCTCAAGAGACACCTAAAGGGCAGAAAAGGCTGTTGGTGCTGCTGCTTGTGGAAATTGAGTGGTTTTTAGATAGAAAACACAAAGCAGCTGATTCCTTTGTGGTTATTTATAGCTATGAGGAGCTGATAACACATTTTAGGACTCAAAGGTTAAATATGCTGTATAAAGGATGAAATATTATTTGTTATAGGAGTGGCCCAAAAGAGGAGATCAGAGAACAGCTCTTTTGTACAGCGCTCAAGACCTTGTGGCCCAGAAGTGTTAGTTGCAGTTTTAAGTAGCAAATGTGTAAATCTAAGCAATTTGGGGTACAGAATTGCACTGGACAGTTAGTAACTGTTGCTGCATTATTCACCTTTCCTGAAACACTATGATTTCTGACTGTTTGCAACTTGCCCCATTACCTTGCACACTCCCAGCTAGATAAATTACTTGTGTTGGCATCAGCTCTCACACTGTGCTGATCAGACTCTGGTAACAGAACCAGCAAACATGGAAAGATTCCTATTCTGGATCACTTTAAGGCTCCATGGACAAACTGAGCTAAACTGCATTTCAGAGTATGTACCAAAACTGGTAGGCTGGGTAAGCACAAAGGTTAGGTTCAAAATTGTATGTTTGCCAAAAATAGTACAAAATTCAGAATGTCAGAGGCAGATCTGGAGCTCACGCACAGGAGCCTGCAACTGTGGCAGTTTCAGAAGCCAGAGACACTCTGGAAAGATGGCAGAGCAAGGACATGGTGATTCAGAAACTCCAGCTCAGCAGGCAGCCTTTATTGGCAGGAGTCCCACACAGCTGCAGGTGAAGCCATCCTTGCTCTCCCACACCCACCCCTCCCCAGCTGAGACCCCTCAGCCACAGCAGGGTGCTCTCTGTCTGTTCTTGCACCCACACCATTCTCTTTTCTTACATGGCAATAAATAACTTGGTTTTGCTCACCTGGCAAGGCCTATGTGGCATTTTCTGACTTCAGGTGCAGGAAAGCACCCCCATCTGTCCTGCAGATCCTGCAACAAAAGCAAAAGGACCCAGATAGGAAAGTGTGGCACAAAAAGTTAGAGGCTAAGAGGGACTTCCCTGTAATCAGTGGAGCCTGATGATTAAGAGCTAGAGCAGAATCCTGACACTAATAGGAGCATATGTGTTGTCCTGAGGCTCTGTGGCAGAGGAACCCCTAACTAATACAATGCAATTGCACAGCTGTTTAAAACTGCTATTCACAGCACAGACAATTGGTGATAACAACCAGAGCAGTAAAAGCGTCTAAAGGGCAGAACAAACATGATAAATAACTTTGCCTTTCAGACCGCAAACCAAGAGGCACATGCTGCTTTGCATAAGGAAGCTGCCCCCCTCTGCTTCTCAAACACAGGTCACTGTTGCCGCTTTCTGCTGCCACTCAACAGTGGGCCAGATTCATCATAATCCCTTCCTGTGTTCTCCAGAAGCAGCAGTGCAGAAATTATTCCATAGCTACAGCTGTGGTAAGCTACGAGGCCTAGGAATAAAAGCCTCCAAAGTAAGTTGAGGCATACAAATCATACTTCACACTTGTCCAGAAGAGCACTGAGCTTTACAAAGGCTGAGAAATTAATCCTCCCACCACCTGCAAAATAGGAAGTATATGTCAGTTCTGCCCCCGGAGCAAAGGCTGATCACCCACTTGGTGTGGTACCTCTGGGATGAGGCTCAAAGCCCCTGCACACACCTTTTGATTATTTTGCCTGCCCTCCTGTTGAGAATGAGACATATAAATACGTTTGTGTCACTGAAAGTCACATAGAAGTTGAATATACTTGCTGGGCTTGGGCCCTGCAGCTCACACAGGAAAACGCTTTCTAAACCGTAAATGGCCTGCTAGGAGAGCTGTCCCTTGCATGCACATTTACAGGAGATCAAATTAAAATAAGGAACTAAAATACATTTTGATGTACAGCCTATACAACTCCCATGCAGTACAGACAAAAGTACTGCCTGGATGTAGATTTGCTTGGTGCACAGAGGGAGACAATGTTAGCAACTCAAATCAGTGCACCAGGCAAAGACTATGCAGCTGCAGCTCTGCTCTAGGCAATGAGAGTGAGAAAACCTAGCAAAAAAAACCCCATAAAACATTCTAACCTGTTAAGCAGTGGAAAAGGAAAGGCGATGTTCTGTGAGTACACTGCCCACAGCAGGAGACTGAAATGGTGATAAAGTTACCTCCCCATAACCAGACCTTTAGAAGTTAAAAGATGCATTTGATTTGAACACACTGCTCACTGGACAAAATCAAACCTGTTCCTGTCCAGCAGGTGCAGGCTACTGCCACAGCATATTCTGCATGTGGCATTTGCAGGACCATTAGTAGGAATTTGATAGGTCTGCTCAGACAGCACGGTGGCAGGGAGCTGATCAGCAGGTAAAGCAGAAAAGTGCAGAGTACCCATAAATCAGAAATAGAGGAAGATTTAATTACATGCTTGGTTAATATTTACAAACATTGAAATTTTTGTTGGATATGTAAATAAAACACAGAAATAAGAGAGAGGGACTGCAGCAGCCAAGCAAAACCGAAATATACCAGGTTAGAGTATTTGTTGTGAGCTGGCATATGCCTGGAGAATGGAATAGAGACACACTATATAAACTGAAATAATAAATAAATAAATATTGACATTGTTCTACACCTGTTTAGCCTCTGGAGACCAATGATTTGTGGGACCATATGTTGGACAAAATGAGACTGTTCATTGATAATTGTAAATGCGGTGACCCCTTGCAAACTGGATATTAAAAATATTAAGTAAATGGCACATTTTAATTATACAGTAAGGAGGCTGATCTCCACCATTAAAAGACTGCAGCTGTCAGGAAGAATTGATAATATGACAGAAGGTAACATTTATTTGATAGTAGACCTTGGTAAATGACATCCCAAATAATCTTTAGATTCTCAGACAAACAAATTTGGTTCAGACTTGAACTCAACCATAAGGCTTCAGTATCTTTCAGCTGAGACAATTTTTATCTGTTCCTCATGTCCTATAGGGCTTGTTTGTTTTTTAGTTTTGTTTTAATCTGTTTTGAAGTATTTAAATTTCAAATGAAGCATTATTAAATGAGAAACTGTAAACGATAGAGTTCGGAACTGGAAGTCAACACATTTGTTATTCTTTTTGCCAAAGGTATCGGGTAAGTTGCATAATTACCACAGTATGATATCATCTTTATCAACATAAACAGAGCTTTCTATCATCTTTGAAAGCGCCATTGGTGAACAACTGAACATGAAGACTCCAAAGAAGAGCAGCCCAAGAGGAGCTGAGAGCATCCACAATGCCTTACAAAATTGCATAAGGAAATGAAGTAGACACATAGCAAGTAGTCACCAGCAGAAATGCCAAATGCTCTCATGTATGTGCTTCTGTATCCGAGGCAGAGGAGAGAAACTGCAGACAGTTTTTGTACCTTCCTTCCTGCCTGTTGTGATCTGACTTTAAGACAAATGTGTGACGGTAAAGCAGCAGTCTGTGTGCAGATTCTTCTCACTGATCCAGGGAAATCTTTCTACACACAGGGTCTGATATTTTCCCCCTCCACTTCTGATTTTGTGAAGTGCAAGGAATGTGTCACATTGTGCCGATCCTGTGATGAGGCACTTGCAGAGTCTGAAGGTTGGGGCATGTGAAATAAGGAGCTGGAAGAAAGCAGGCAGCTATTCCATTGGAAGCGAAGGGGAGCGTAGGCCCATAGAATACCTCTTCCTTCCCCTCCTTGCTAACATCCAGCACCTGCGGGTCAAAGCATACAAAATATTTTCAGCATCGCAGAAGACAGCTGAAACAAATTTGCCGCCACACACCACATGTATGTACTATTAATCCCAACAGAAAGGTAGCCTCAGATAATTTTTAGATTGTATTTATTGATCTAGTGATCCATTTGCTGTTCTTATCACCCAAACCAAAAGCTGAGTGCTCAGGCACGCAGTAGCAAACAGTGACATTGGATCCTGCTTCTTTGGCAGGAACATGAAGCCATGCATGTGGGTTACTCTGCACAGAAGGGCTCCTGCTGGCACAGAGCATGAATCATTTGTCAGCTTTGATGGTATGTAAGCAGCACGGAAGCTCTACAGAAGATGAAAATGCCAAATAAATTACTGACTTAAAGAAAGTAAAGGTATATTGAAAAAGTGTATTTTTTACGTCCAAAGGAGAGAGCAACCTCAGTTTTCCTCAATTTGAAGATAAAAAGGCTAGGAATGCTGGTTAAAGCCAGGCACTCTGCCAACAGCTGAGAAGGGGCAGCACACGCTCTGCCAAATCACTCATTATACTTCTCCTTCTGATGTGGGGATTGTGTCAGGCAGACTGCCAGTTCACAACTAGTTTGGGGATGTGGACAAATGTCCACTTAAGATAGCAAGATCCCAGGATCATTTTCATTTGTCACTAAGCTGCATTTAAGCTCGGGTGCAATACTGTAAAGTACCTGTTGATTATAAATGACCCCATTGGTGGAGTACAACCACCACCTCTATACCGTACTGTTATTCCATCTAAAGCACTATATGTCCACTAGTGTTAGCCCAGCCAGTCTGAATGACTTTTTCCAACAAATTGTTAGGTATGGTATCCAACAACTTAGTAAAATGCAATTATACTATGACCAGAACGTGGTTTCAACTGTTTATCTTGGATGACCAATGACCTTTACAAACTCATGCTAGTTAGTGTTCATTTTAAGACCAGCAGCTCAGCATCCTAATGGATTCCTTTCTTATGCTAAGCCTTACTTGTAGTCTTATGGAACAGTTTGGAGGTGAAATCTTAAATCCCAAAAAGTTGGAAGCTAATGGAAATACTATCAGCAAAAGTGCAGAAATGGAGACATAAACAAGAGTTTCTGTAACTGCCCTGCTGGCAATGGCTGTTGTGCAGAACTGCTTCACTTAGAAACCTGCAGAAAGAAAAGAATTCCTAATTTCTGTACAGGAATACCTGAAAGTCATTGATCTGTAGGCAAGCTGCTCTTATACAAGATGGGAGAGCAGAAGAGTTTGTTGGACAAAATATTGCCTACAGCAGGGATCAAAAAACTTCCATTGAAGCTTTAAAGCAGTAAGCACTAGGGCAGTTTACAGGCTGACTGAACTTGGTCAATGACCAACTCATTAACTCTGGCTGCCCTTCAGAAACACAACTTGGAAAGAAAGAAAAATAAATCACAAGACAGGCTGAAAACTTCTTAGCCTGTGCCCTGTCATCCATTTCTGCAACTCTTTTCTTTTGAACTTGATTGTGTAACCTGTGAATATACACACATTATTTTATCCAAACCTTGCCAAAGGAAAGACAGCTCAATCCTGGTTTACTGGAATATCTCAGAGGAATTGCATCTATTGACTCATCTGGAAGTATTTTTAATATCCACAATATTTCCTCTCTGTGTTTATGCAGGTTCAGTAGCTGCATAAGAAATACCCTTAATCTCTTCACTTCACATGTATTTTCCTTTTTTAATAACCTCTGTGCAAAACTTATCCATGCAAAATTATTGGAAAACACTTTAAAAGAAGCATAAATCACTCACCTGGATACATGCCAAAGGCTCATTTGTCCAAATCGAATAGCCACCAACTAAATATATTCTACCATTGTGGACAGCAACTCCAGACTCATTTTGACCTAGAGCAAAGAAGGAAATAGAAACCACTGTCAGTGCTTAATTAACCCTTTTAACACCAAAAGCTGGAGTTCTGTAATAGGATGCAAATGCACCTGGCAGTAACTCGACTGTTTCGGAATTCACAACATGTTGGAGCGAAGGTGAAGCGTGAGGGCTGTTCCCTGCTCTCCATAGGAGCCCCGTACGGTGCTGCCCAGAGATACCCCAGATGAGCAATAATGTGGCTGTGCAGGGACCATCTGCTCTCTTCCCTGTGGCAGCAGTTTGCGTACACGTGTTTCACAGGTGACAGGCACAGTCCCCACCTGCCTCTCAGCTGCTACTGGACACGAACATCCCAACAGACACAGCGGCTGAGAGTGATGAGTGCCCTTCATGTGCTGCCCACACCTGCTCACCCCCACCGCTCCTCCAGGTACAAGTACGGGGAAAAGGGCAGAACCTACTGCACAAGTTCATCCCCATAGCAATGGTCTCCTGAACAAGTTTGGAAGTTTTGAAAGATAAATAGAACCTTAGAATAACCTGTGCACATTTATTGCCAGTTGCGCAGACAGAAAGAAAGGCTTAGACGGCTTCTTAAGGTGGAGGTTGTGGAGAGGCAGCCATCTCACATCGTTCAGTAGGACAGGTCCTTTTCTGCAAAGCTACTGTTGGTGCTACCCTACGAATGTATCACACACCTGTCTTGTAGCCTGGTCGGAAGGTTGAGGGAGGTGATTCTGTCCCTCTGCTCTGCTCTGGGGAGACCCCACCTGGAGTGCTGCATCCAGCTCTGGGGTCCCCAGCACAGGAAGGACATTGACCTGTTGGAGCGAGTCCAGAGAAGGCCACAAAGATGATTAGAGGGATGGAGCACCTCTCCTACAAGAAAAGGCTGAAAGAATTGGGTTTGTTCAGCCTGGAGAAGAGAAGTCTTTGGGGTGACCTAACTGTGGCCTTCCAGTAGCTGAAGGGAGCCTACAAGAAAGATGGAGAGGGACTTTATCAAGGGCAGGTAGTAACAGAACAAAGGGGAATAGATTCAAATTGAAAGAGAGTACGCTTAGATTAGGTATTAGGAAAGAATTCTTTACTGTGAGGGTGATGAGGCAGTGGAACAGGTTGCCCAGAGAAGCTGTGGATGCCCCATCCCTGGAGCTGCTCAAGGCCAGGTTGGATGGGGCTCTGAGTAACCTGGTCTAGTGAAAGATGTCCCTGCCCATGGCAAGGGGTTAGAACTAGATAATCTGTAATGTCCCTTCCAACCCAAACTATTCTAGATTCTATATCTCTCCCAGGGATTCAAAGGGGTAGTACATCTGTGAATTGTATCAGGTGGAGGTGAACTTTGGTGGCAGAGACAGTGATTTGCAATGCTTTACAAGTTCCAACTGTAGCAGTTCTTCCTAGTGAAAGTCAAGCAGAATTTCAGAGACCCTGTAGCTAACTGAGCTGCTCAACTCATTCCTGACCTGACAGAATTCCAACAAGGACACCTCCTTTTGGGTAATTTATTAAGACGACACTGTTTAGAAATAAGTGAGGGTTAATGGATTTTGGTGAAAACTTTGCCCTATAAAACTTCTGCCCAATAGTGCAGAAAGCACTAAAAAATTATGTTATCATGGTAGAGACACATCAGTCTCTTGTACACTCAAATAGGGAGCTAAATCTATGACTGCAGGCAAGCTTCTGTAAAATCAAAAAACAATACTGGTGGTAAAATTATGACAAATTATTTTTGACTGCTTCATTAAATTAAATTTATGTGCATCTTCTTATAAATTTAGTGTGCACTGTGCTAAAACAAAGATTTTGTAGACCACTGAATGCCAGAACTGTAATCAAAAGTGTCTTGTTGGCTGACGACAGTCCATAAATCAGAAGCAATTGTAGCAATGTCATGGAGTTCCACATACTAGAGACATCTAAAGGGAAAAGCAACAAGTTCCCCTTTTGGTGTGCAATACCGACCTGTCAACATGTTGAAGCTGCAACGTGTCCACTGGTCAGTGTCTATGCTGTAGGAGTCTATGTGCCGGACCAGGATGCGATCATTGTTGTAGTCAAGATCATTCCCACCTAACACATAAAGTTTCCTTTGGACAGCAGCCATGGAGTGATACACTCTCCTCTGCAACATTGGGCTACGGCTTAACCATTTATTCTGGAAAGAGAAAGAGAGAACTTGTATCAGCACTGCTCAAAGACATACCTGTATTACTAGTAAACAGAAGCATGTTACTGGTGTTCTTCTTACCCCTGGTCAGGAATCACAAGTGCATATACTTGTCTTGTTCGTATGTTAGACATGTGTGTTGGTTATAACACTGACTAGACATGCTGGACTTTCAACATGTTTACAGTTCTCACATTTGAAGTCATTAATTCAGTAGTATTTCTTGCTCTCTATTTTTTCTGTCTAGATCATCAGGTTTAAAAAATCCTTTTAATTTATAACTCAATAATAAATATATGCTCCTTAAGCCAGACTATTAGATGTCCGCTTTGTATACAGTGCTAAAATTATCTGTACCAATGAGCTCTGTTATGAGAGAGATTCTTCTACCTTTCGTTATACAGAAGCTTATTTGATCTTATCCTTGGGGAATGAAGCAACAGGGAAAAATAATTTCCTAAAGAATTTTCTCAAATGATTCATGCATTTGGTTGAATGTTAACCCTTTCTTTGTGGGAACTTATACAGTAACATTCTTTTGCATATTTTTCTTACTCATTAACAATATTCAAGAATTCTACCTGTTGTGAGGACAGGCAAGAAGACATTGAAGATGAGGTATTAAAGCACAGTATTTTAAACCTAAGAAAACAATTGCTCCTGCTACACTTACCAAATCAAACAACCTGGCAGCAGATGAGATTAATTTAAGTGGAGGAAGTTAAAATCTGTGAGGAAATTCTCTGTGATACATGTGCTACCTCTTGCGGTAACTCAAGAGCCTCTAAAACTTCTGCCTTTTAACCTCCATGATATATAGCTATACATTTCAATGTGTAATAGTTGAATATTAGGCATTAATGTTTGCATTAGTAGTCCAGTCTCTTAACACCAGACTATAGACACCATCTGCTTTGCAAAGCCTGCCTGCATCCCCTGATTATATCTTTAGCTTCCTCCACTGCAGTGCCTGCCAGGTGAGCCGCAAAGCGCTGCAAAGGCAAAGCAACAGAGGGGCCTGGTGGGGTCATTTCTAATAAGCCGGTGTGTGAATACTAATCAGTGGTGGGGAAGCAGAGGTCACCCCAGCCGGCTTGTTGGCAGGTAGCTGTGTGCTCTGTGGCAGATGGCAGGCATTATCGACTCGCCACAAAGGCCTCGCGCAGAAGCAAGCGCTGGTGCTGAATGATAGAGTTATTGAGATTCTGTGCGAGATGCAAGCAGATGTGATGGTTTCCAGTACCCACCGTAAACAATATGCCAGCAGAATTTTTAAAAAGAGCCTGTGTGTACAAACACGAAGCGGACCTCGTTTGAAGAATGCAAGCACACAATTCCTCTGTAACTCTTTACGTGCCAGGTCAGGTTTCTCGCTGTCGGCACAGCATGCTGAATAGCCCTGCCACTGGTATTTTGGGGTGAAAGATACACAGTAGAGACACAGTATCTAAATATGCGTCCCCATCATAAGCAAAATAAGATTGCTGCCTGTAAATACTACTTGGATTTAGGACAGTCAGCATTTGTACAATCGATGCATAAAACTGCACCTCAAAAAGAAAGAGGCAGGTGTGTCATCACCTGCTTTCTGCTTCAGGGCCCTGTATGTGCTATGCTTTATAAAGTCAGTGGGAACCACACAGAAGTATCTCCTGGCACAATTTGGTTCCAAATACAGCAATCAAAGCCCCTATCCAACAATCAGAAAAGTCAATATTCTTCCACGTGGGTGTAAATCAGGCTTTGCAACTCATTGCAAGCTTAGGACTTTTAATTCCTAATACAAGAAAGAGGGCATAACCGTGCCCTAACCCTCTGAAATGGTTACTGAGCCATGCTAACCTAATCAAAACACATACATAATGTATGAAATAATCCCTAAAAGATATTTTAGGTGCTTGGGTAATGAAATGATAGGCACCCTTGCAGGCAGCAGAATAAGTCACAGCCAGGTAGTACAGTTCTCAAAATATACAGGAAACAAAAAGGCTCATATATGCAATTCAAAGCAGAAATGCCAATGACACGGAGCGGTTTTGGGACACTGACTTTGAGTATATGTTGCTCAGGGCTGCCAGGTTACAAAAAAAATGAACAAGAAAAATAAATACTGACAAATACAGGGGATTTAAAGCACATTTCTATATTTAATCTAAGATGGTTCTAACGCCTACAGGCTTAAAAAACATAATAAGTCATCAGGGTCTCCATTACTCTGCTAAATTCACACACCAGTACACACTGAATTTAAAATGCCACTAAATCAAATGGTCAGTGCTTTTAGCCCTACAAAATCATTGTATGTATTTGCCAGGAGACCTGTTTGAAGCAAAACATTTGAGAAAAAACATACAACACAGATACCCACCTGCTTAGGATCATAGACCATGAGCCTGTTTTGATACTGTGCAGTATTTGTTACTCCTCCTATGAAAGAGTTCATACAAGTTACATTTTTTCATATAAGCAAAACCAGGACCAAGATCAGGCACAGCAAAACAACCAATTCTAGAGTTCATTTGCTGACATAATTACGTTATATACCACCACTTCTGCTTACATTCCACTGCACTTTTTAACCTGGTTACAAGGTAATAAGTAGCCCTATTTGTCAAACGTATCAAAACACAGGATAGCAACAATAAACACCCTACACACACTTCCTTTGTAAAGCTAATTCTATGGGCTAAAAATGAGATAAAAATTGATCTGTTTTTAAATGACTGTGCATTCAACCTTCGCCAAGACATGAAGATAAAACCCATCCCTGTTCCAAGGAATGTGCAGAGTGTGACAGTTTAAAAAAGGAGGAGGAGGAGGTGAGCTTGCATCAAAGAGAAGGAAGAGGTCAGAGAGAAGCTCTGCCTAACCTGGAGTACAACATGGGATGCCACCGCCAGCTGGAAAACATGGTGCAAACCTGTGCAACTGGGCTCACCTACATATTTGAAAGAAATCCTGTATTTAGTTTGTATTATGGAGAGAATATCTCCTGGCTTAGTCATACACTTAGGTTGGAAGGTTCCTCCATAGTGATAGAATCAGCACTACCACTTTTCATTTTCAGTAACAGTCAGAAAGCAAGGTACAAATCATCTCAGAAAAGCTCAGAATAGTCTGACCCAAGCAGATGCTGCAAACCAACTATTTACCTCAGCACAGTAAACAGATGTTTAATGCCCAATCATCCTGTTCTCCACTGGTTTTAAATGCCAAATCTCACTGAGTAAATACAGAAAACTTCTTTAGTGTCAAGTCTGTAATCTTACCTGTGCAAACATGTTTCTGAGTGTGCTCAAGCCTCCTGGGAAAACAGTGTCACTGCAGCACTACCACAGGTCCCACCCCCTCTGTCACCACCCTAGGCCCATGGGAAGATAGGACCAGAACTACCACCTGCAAGGTGCACCTCTTTTGCATCCTACCAAGAGTTGTGGGCAGAACTAGGGCATGCCAGTGGCCACACACCAGTGAGACTTATACTGGCAAACAACCTTTTTATATTACAGTTCTAATGGCAGTGGACAAAATCCACAGCAATGAGAGCATGGAATTTCATCTGTCACTACATTTGGTGATGCTCCTCTTTTTGTGAGGACATACCCTGTTTCAGCCAGAGCAGCAGCACTTTGACTTTCATGCCTGCTGGCTGACCTATGGCCCACTCCCACTAAGGCTGCTGTTGTTTTTTTCTTTAGTCCCCAAGCTCCGTGCTGGGGAATCCTCATTTTGCCAGCTAGGGCAGCATTTTGGTACAGAGCCACATAATTTTGAAGCAACTTCCCCACCCCTCACATGTCATTTTAGGCTGTAGGTTGGGGCTGGTGTGCATTGAAGTTAAACCAGAACGTCTGCTCCAGATGTGCACCAGCTGTGCTCCAGTTCATAATGGTGTCATAAGGGTGTGAAATAATAACTGGTCTTTTAGATGGCTTTGTACCGTCTGAGTACTGGGAACATCTGGGCAAGAGGATCAGAACAAATCTGTTCCAAAGCAAATGTGGAGTACATGGAGTAAATATAGAGAACTGGGCACCAAAGTTTGGTGCTGATCTGCTCCTACTGGGTTGAGCTACTTGCTAACACAGAATTACCCTTTGATCACTCCAAATAACGTGAGTGAGGCCAAGAATCTGATAAATGGATACCAGAAACTAAAGAAGTATCTATTTTAGACTCTCATCTTCAGCTGCAGTAGCAGGGAGAAATAACTTGGGTTGCATCTCTGCAAGCACCAGCCTGTGCTGGGCCAAACACAGGGATGGTAGCACAGACTCCCAGATCAGGGACACTTACAGGCTGAGAGAGAGCTGAGATGAGATGCAGTCTTTCCAAACCATTTCCATCACACTGTGCCACACTCTGCTCATCACAGCACCTGCAAAGTGCACACACAAGAACAGGCCTTGGAAAGCAATGACTGCTCCTGTGTCTAATCTCACAATCTGTTATTTGTCTCTACACTGTTGTGTAGCCTTCACAGTCCTAGTGGCCATCAGCCATATGCACAAACTCATCTTGTCTAATATCTGTTTTGTAATTTGATTTTTTTTTACATACAGTTATTTTCACTCCCAGCATAATGTTTAAAATGAGATGTCAGATTAGTATTTTGAAAAATAAAAATCATAGTTATTTGGATGATTACCTCCAGAATGCTAAACTACAGGAGACACATCAGAAACACAATGCTGGGTCATGTATTTCTATTCCAAAAGGACACTTTAATTTGGGGGGAAAAATGTGAAGGAAGAAGAGAAAGAAGGGTGTTGCTTCCTCGTAAAATAATAAAATAATCCAATAAGCAAAATTATTTGCTTCTGTTCACAAAGAGCCCCTCACATCAAGTACACAGCTTACATCTTTTCCCCTGCAATATTGCTCATCTCTAGTGTTTTATCATTACATTCCCTTCACATACCGCTCTTCACTTTTAGATTAATCTGCCAAAATGAGATGCTAAGGATTTGCATACAGATTTGACTACACAAAAATAGATCTGGAATTAATAACAGTCTCTATATGTTTTAATTTCTTCTAGACTGGAGTACCCTTGCCTCCAGCAGTATTCTTGGCTTTGAAAGTCATCAAGCTGATTTGTCTGCTCTTAGGTTATGATGCCACATGCTGCTACACTGTCCCCTGCAATCAAAGTGCACACAGAGATAGATTCCATGCCTTCCCCCTAACAAGTATATTTTATAGATTGGCAGTTTTGATCTCCCCTCCCCAGGGGGATAATCTGCATCTTAACAGGTTTCTATAGATACATCTGTCATTAAATATGCCATCTTATATCTGCATCAATTTTCAAACTCTAGTTCCTCCTAACTTTGAAGTGCTGTAGCAAAAGTTTAAAATTTTCTGCCAAAATTCAGATTGAGCAAGTCTGCAATGTCCTCTTGAACTATTTTTTTAAAAATACTCCAGGCAGCTGGGAAAGGGCAAAAGAACAGCAATATGTCTCTTAAAAAATAGAAAAAGGAGGGGGAAAAGGTTTAAATGGTACTAAAAATAATACATACTTTCGCAAGGAAAAAAAATGGTGTAATTCTGAGAGAATTTCTTAAACTTCACTGCTGTGTTTTCTATGAGGAAAGGAGAAGATAGAAAGAGAGACATCATAACAACACAAAGCATTTAAAAATACAAACCATGCTACTAAATTTGATGTCAAGCTAATGTGGTGGTAAGTCAGCAGTTAAAGAAAGAGAAAAAAAAGGTCCGGCTGAGTAAATGACAGAACATGTACAGTTTGGTCAGTGCTTGCTGGGTTTTATAAACAGAGCGATGGTTACACCACTTTGATATGAGCAGCTTGCTTTGGGACTCCAGTTCCTGGGAGGCAAGGAGCACCCTCAGGACAAATCTGTGTCTTGCTCTTACAGACATGAGCACACCCTCATGGAAAGCCCACCATCCAGCCTGTGGGTTTACTATGTTTTTACACTGCCACAGTCACTGTTACTCGCTCCCTTCCATGCTGTGAACTTTGCTTTTCAAGTCCTCCAAGACCTGTAACTTCCCAACTCATGCATCAGTGCCCCTCTACATGGGGAATTTGCTGGAGGATTCCAAGGCACACCATATCCAGCCCTTTCCCACACACGGGAAACATTTTGCATTATTACAGCCCACCCGAACAGTCTACAAACTGCATTGAAAAAAGCCCTTCAAGACACACACTTACAAAAAGAGAGAAGGGTGGGAGGCAGTAGATTCAACACCATTTTTCTAAATGACAATTTATAATTCACAACATGTCCCAGCAAGACCCCTATATGACTCGAGAAATCTAACCCAATCCAAAACCCCCACAAAATCTCACAACTCTCTCCAAAATCCTCAATTGCTGCATGAATCTGAGTTCACTGGGAGACATGTAAAACCACGTTGGCAAAGAGCTCCCATGTGTATTGCTTCCAGCAAATCTAGGGAATATATAGAAACTCAAGGCATACACCCCAAGGTGCTCTGCTATTTTAAAACAGAAGTATCTCCTCTCTTAGGTATCTGTTGTGTTAAACACAAGATAATTCTTCCTCAACATGCAAGCCCCACTGCCTCTTACTTCACCAGTCCAGGTGCAGTGAGGACGGCTGAGCTGGAGCATATTCTCCCACCCTAAGAAGTCCCCTGGAAGATGCCAACAGCAGTTCTAATTAATGCTGTTCCACCCCAGATGCAATCCAGTTGCAATCAAGAAGGGCACAAGCCTAGGTTTGTTTGCAGACCGTTTGTTTTTTGGTTTTGTTTTTTTTTTTAATCATTAAAGCTAGATGTTTACGTTCAATCTAAGAAGAATCAATGGCACCAAACTAATGATGCCCATGATTGAAAGGTGTGAGAACTAGTACCTTTATTCAAATATAGTAATAACGAAGACTGGGCCACTGAGGCAATTTTTATGGACTTGTTAACCTCCTGTTTCTGGTAAACCTTGTGCCAGCCATACTGTAAAATTTGATTGGTTAGATTCTGTAAATTCCTATGATTCCAGATCTATTTTTCATTAAAGAATTTTATAAGCATTTACTGAAAAAAAATTCTCTTCACAACAGCATACTGATAGTAAGGTAATACTTTTCAACCCAAATCACTTGCAGACTGAATAATTCTCCAAGATATGTTATCACCATCATTTCCTTGGTCAAAATCTCCACCATTAGAGAAAAAAATAGCCATTTAAAAAACAAAAAGAATCTTGAATTTTAAAGAAAAATCTTTATATCTCATATGAAGTACAAAGGAACTGTACAGGATTGGCTTGTTTACCTCTTCCCCCAAGTTGAGTTTCTATGTGTGTGTCAAGGTGTGATTTTAGCTGACACACTTAAGGTGAAACAACTCAGGCCTCTTCGAAACAACAGCATAACGCTTTGCTTTAAACAAGATTTTTCATGTGCTAATCTCTCGAGCACCTGAGGTGGAGGGGAAGCCTCATTATCCCAAGATGCAGGCTCGGGAATGGCCCAGAGCTGGAGTGCCTGGCAGAGGTTCCCTGCCCCTCACTGCCCCCAGGGGCACTACACCCATACGGGTGGAGGAAGGTTAAGGAGTATAGAAAAGTAGGTCTCCAGATTTGCATGTGCACACCACGGAGAATGCAGGGAAATGGGCACAGTTCAAGTTCTCTCTCTTATGGAAAATATTTCCCTGCTTTTATAGGTAATGATTGTTGGTAATGCTGAACTCCAAAGTGTTTGGTGTATTTTGTTTCTCTTTCACTGAAATACTTCACTTTTCAAACACGTGGCATGCAATTCGTTTGTGAAATTGCTCATGGCATCAGATATTAACTGGGGCCTGTAAGATCCCTTCTATAAAATTTCCAAACCATCTGCCTGATGCTGCAATGTCAGTACACAGAATTTATTTGTTGTGGTTTAATCCCAGTCAGCAACTCAGCCCCACACAGAGGCTAACTCACTTCCCCAAGGTGGGATGGGGAGAGAATTGGAAGTGTTAAAGTGATAAAATTTGTGAGTTGGAATAAAGATATTTTAACAGGTAAAGCAAAAGTCATACACACAAGCAAAGGCCTCCATGGGCAGCAGGGGTTCAGCTGTCCCCGGGAAAGCAGGGCTCCATCAAGCATAATGGTAACTTGGGAAGACAAATGCCATCACTACAAACATTTCCCCACTTCCTTCTTCTTCCCCCAGCTTTATATGCTCCATAGGGTATGGAGTGTCCCTTTGGTTAGTGTGGGTCACAGCTGTGTCCACTCCCAACTTCTTACTCATCCCCACCTTCCTCCCTGATTCTGTCAGGTTAAATCCCCCAAAGAGGTGGTAGCAGCCTAGCAGCCTCTCTGTCACCTAAAACACCAGCCACCCATCTCCTATTGCCAGTGCCTGCTTACAGCATTTTGTTTTGCCCATTTCCCTTCCCTGCTGCCTTTGTCATGATTTTATGATTATTATTTTTGAATCCTTGGCATATTTGTCCCAAAGGAGCCCCAAAGGAAAGCTGAAAATGAATCCAAATAATAATATAAACCCCTTAAGTCTAGTCAGCTTTTGATCAGCAAAGCCTTTAAGAGGGCAAGAGGCTGTAGCAGAGACACTGAGTAAGTAAATGGTCAGTGTGCAGGTCATGCTTTGATGACTCTCTCCACACATACAAGGGCTAGAAACTTATATTGTTACTATTTAATTTATTCGCTCACTAAAAAACTGGACACATTTTCATGGTTCCCTTGCCAGCTGGTAGTAGCAGACTGACTTTGAGAGCTCTTTGCTGATGACCTGTACTTCCCAGAAAAAAGCAGCAGGGATAGCGCTCAGAAACATCTCTAACTCAGATTAATTTTTTAATTACTTAATTTTAGGCCACATACTTCAAAATTAGGTTCCCTCCTGCATTACTGATTACTTTTATGCTAACATCTTACGTTCAATGACTAACTGTGGATTTTTTCAGCAGTGACTACAATATAATAAAACATCTCTCTGTACTATTCCCCCAGCCCTGAATGTACATGTATCATGAGCTACATTCTAGTCTTAAGCAATTAATTAATAACAGAAAAGTAGCTACAGTTATTACATCTCCATCTACCTTTCATTTTAAAATAACTCTATTTAATACCTAGAAACCAGTTTTCAATCTGTGAGTACATAATTCAGATCAATACTCTACTGAAGTGCAGCATAGTATGCTCCTGTACTTCATAATAATCTGTCAGAACTTAACAACTCAAAACTTCTAAGCACTTTCTCAAAAACTATCAAAATATAACTGAAAAGTCCTGTCTATCTATCTTATTCCACTGCCAAAACATTGTGGCTTTACATGTGGCTTTACAACAAAAGTTATGTTGGTAGAATTTTCAAATATAAAATGAACAATACTGATCAACTACATTTTGTTGGTTTTCCCAGTTTTAAAGAGTTCATCTAATAGGCTTTCACTTACCTCTTCCCCTGATTCTATAGCTCTGTTAGAGGCATATCCTTGAACACAATATCACACAGTACCAATATATAAATGTAGGCAGCATTTAAAACACACAGGCAGCCATGCATTTCACCTATGTAACTAAATACATGAATTAATCCTCAGTATAATTTCCCCATTCCTAGCATATCTTGAAAGATATCTGGAAAGATTAAATTTAATCTTCAACCAGTCCTACATTTGACTTAAAAATCTCTATGAAATACTTTCCTGTGTTTTGGATATTTTGGAGTTTTTTGGTTGTTTCTTTTTTTGTGGGGTTTTATGGCTTTTTTTTGGTTTTGATCTTTTTTGTTTGTTTCTTTTCAATGAAATTAAGACATAAATTATTACCTTTTTAATTTACTGGAGGAAAGATCACACTGGTGGATTTCTAGTGCACATTCAATGATTTTGTATGAATATGCTTAACACAATTTCCTAAAAAGCCCTGTTCTTCACAGAAACTAACAAACGTAAACCACAATTTGGTGGAAAAAACCAGTAATCAAGACACAGCAGTAGGAATGACCATGTATTTGAAGTGCCCACCACAGACACACATCCCTCTCCACTAATAAAATAGTAAAGGCAGTGAATAAAGAGGATAATGCTCTGAACACACTCAGCTGGTTCCCTAAACCAGAAACCCTGTTTCTGTACTGTTCCAGAGTCTCCCTTCAGGATTAACACACAGATTCCATAAATGATGGTTCCTGAAGGGAATGATGCAAATACCTGTCAGGGATCTTGGTGATTTTCTAATTTTTGTCCCACTTCTAATTC
Source organism: Sclerurus mexicanus (assembly GCA_013396755.1). Taxonomy (NCBI): domain Eukaryota; kingdom Metazoa; phylum Chordata; class Aves; order Passeriformes; family Furnariidae; genus Sclerurus; species Sclerurus mexicanus. The sequence continues at coordinate 656,875 of VWZF01005586.1, forward strand.
CAAAGTCATCATTCATTATTTCAGTGTATATTAATAAAAACTGGTACCTGCTAACTCCCCTACCAATGCTTAGGAATACAATCCCATGGGGCACTTAACCCATATGGATAGAAAGGTACATCTGCTAACCTAAACAACATACTTTGAGAAGCACAGTGAAGGCCTAAGTAGCTAACTTAATCTTCCATTCATATACCATCTTTTCACCAGAGGCATTCCAGACCATATTAAAATCCCCAGAGGGTATCCATGGTGAAGATGCCAATCACTGAACATTTACCTCAAGGGCTGGCCCCATTTACTCATTAGCTTTCTTAATAAAAATTGTAATTATATAACCTTTCACAGGACATGTATTAGTAAAAGAGGAATATTTTTCTGTCAAATCTTCTGTAGACACTATCAACCATATTCCAAAATATAATACCAGAAGTCACTCCAAAGACTGAATAAACAATGTCCTCAACCCCCATCAGTGTAACACAACAATGTAATATGTAACATAAAAACTACATCAGACTCAGCTGCAAATGATAACGTTAGTTTGGGATTATAAGGCCTTTACATTCACCTATCTGTGCCATAAAGCTATGCTTACATCCAGACAGCCCTGTGCACTCATTATGGACAGAGCCATGGATGACTTCTAAAAAGTCATCTTGGCCTGTTACAATATCCTGAAGAGCAAGTGGCAGCAATATACCTCTGCCTTCAAGCCCTGGAACAACACAAGCCAACAAACACCTAACTTTCCATTTCATTATCAGAAGCAAATGAATCATAGAATACCCTAAGTTGGAACGGACCCACAAGGATCATGGAAGTACAACTGCTGGCCCTGCACAGGACAGGCTCAAGAATAACATCATTGTGTCCAAATGCTTCTTGAACTCTCTCAGGCTGTGACCACTTCCCTGGAGAGCCTGTTCCAGTGCCCAAGCAGCCTCTGAGCAAAGAATCTTTTCCTAACATCTAACCTAAACCTTCCCTGACACAACTTCAGGCCACTCCCTCAGGTCCTGTCACTGCCAGAAGCACCAGGTCATACTACAGAAACTGTCCCTATTGTTTGTTTGTTTTTAGGAAGCACACAGAATTGATCATCTGAAATTTGTCCAAAAGCGCATTATATTTCCCATTCATTGTGATTTATGAATGGCAAGTATAAGATAGCATATATGATACGTGCATCTTTGAAACACAGAGGCTTAAGAGAAATAAAATATTGTATAGTCACGTTATGCTCCAATACTTGTAATCAGGATTCAATTCTCTGAAATACTCATCTCCTAAAACAAAGGTTATCATGACATATAAACAAAAGAAGATTTATTAGCTTAACACAGTAATTTTTTTTGTATTTTGTTAGTACCTCAAACTGTGTGAAACGTTTTCTACCTGATATCCAAAGAAGACCATCCACCACATATCCCGCATGGCATGAGAGCGACCGATCAAAGGACTGTACAAAGGTCCACTTGTTCTTCTTGGGGCAATAGCGTTCCACTGTAGGTAACACTTGACGCAATTCATTTCTGCCCCCTACGGCATACAGGTACTCATCCACAGCTCCCAGCACAAAGTGTTCCCGACAGTTCTTCATCGGAGCTATCTCGGCCCAAGAGTTAGTGCGGGGGTCATATCGACAGACAGTTCTCACCGCACACGTGCGCCCTGTGGAGTGCTCTGCCTCTCCACCAGCTACAAAAAGAAAGTCTCCCATGACAGCAACACAGTGGTGGCTTCTCCCCACAGGCATAGGGGCTAGCTCGCTCCAGTTAGCAATCCCTGCGATATGAACATTCTCTTGATCTACCGGATTGAAGTATCGCAATTCCTTCACTTTACAGACCTCACGTTTTTTCCCACCAATAATGTAGAGAGTGTCTGACTGGAAGCGAGGTTTTGTCCTTGCGGTTTGCCAAACTGGCTGTGCATAGACGCTCTGGTGGTAAGCCAGGGCCTCCTTAATGAGTGCTGTCGCAGTTTCACTTGCTTGGACAAGAGGATGAGTAAGAGCTACAGTATGCAGGGTATCCACATCCATAAGGCCAAAGCGGACATACTGGAGAAGTTCATCCAGGTACTGGTAGCGGCAGTTGTGTTCCAACCACCTCACAGCCAGCTAAAAGTACGGGGAACGAAAGGAAAAACAAGACACCAATTATTTGTGTACAATTCTGTAAAAATTTGTTCTTTTGAAAACTGCTCGCATTCCAAGAGCAGCTATATACTTGCCTCAGTAGCGGTATCTATCAATCTTAAAAGCAGTTATGAAAGCCTATTAGTCAACATAAAAAGACACCTACTAAAATGCTATCTCTAGTGTACATAGAAAAGCATTTTATTGCACCAGCCCCTCTAAAGAATTTCCACAGCATTATCAGCTGGACTGCTGCTATGCAATACTCTTGCTGTGCAATCTGTGATGCTAGAGGAGAACATACTATCCCTAAATCAAGCTGCTGGAGCGATAATACAAATATAGGGACTACGGGATCCCTGGATACCATAGGTACAATACAAAGAAGTAGGACTAATATTAAGAGGATTAGAAAGAAAACCCTTTTCTCCCCTCCACCCTTCATTCTATTTATGACAAAATATTGAAGGAGCATAACACAGTACGTACTGATTCATTCAATATTTTTTTTTATTCTTCATTTATTTTATTCATAAAGTGGAGAAGGGTCTAAGGGGACCAAAAATTAAGCCAGAGAAGAGAGAAGTACATAAGAGACTCTGCTAGTTTGGGGCCAACATAAAGCAGCAAGGAAAACTTTAAAACTCTTCAGCAATTGCACCTGGTATCAACAGCCAAAATTAAACATAGCCTTTAAATCACATAAAGTGTATTGAATCCAACTGAGCCTAAAAAAGAGGCTAGGAACGGCCTAAACCATTTCAAGAATTTTTGTGTAAGTTATCCTTGAAAACCTACAGTAATGAAGATAGCCAAACTTCCTCAGAAAAGCCATTCCCTTGCTCTGATATCCTTTCAGACAGATTTTCCTCTTACCTCTGCAGGAACTCTTAAACCCTTCAACTCATTGCCCCATTTTCCACCTTTGGGTTTATATTCCAGAGCTCTGGAATACCCAGAGCAACCCTTGAAATTGATGCATCCATATAGGATGAAAAGCAGTTTGCTACCTTCCTTTTTAATCTCCAGATGCATTTTAATAAGTGTGTTGCAGTTTTCTCTTCACCAAATGAAAAAGTATCTCAATGCATTTTTGGTCACATTTTCTAAACCTCTGTTGCTTGGCTCACACTTCTCTGTTATTGAAAGGAAACAGCCCTCTTTCTTAATATTTGCAGTTGAAACCTAGATATAATATTCCTCTTAAGGCTGTAGTAGTGAATAGGTTGGACAAATCTCTTTGCTTGTAAAAATCTATGCCATTCTTGCTTGTACATCACAATACAAGACTCTTGGTGCCCTATGATATTGTTGGTTCATGTTTAAACTTATGACTGAGTACCATTCCCATCTCTTTTTTCCTTTCTTTCTTTTTTCTGCAGAACTTCCATGAAGTGTCATGTTTTCCCTGTCATTACTGAACTCTCTACTATTTACTTCAGGCCACTGCTCCAATGTGTCAACATCATTCTCAATGCTAATTGTATTTTTGAAAGCGCTTGAAGACCATTCCACCTTTTGATTTTCTGAAAACATAAACCCGATATTATTCTTTCATCCAAGTCATTATCAAAGACATTCCTGAGTTCTTTAAGGACAGACTCCTCTCCTTGATACTTCGAATCATTCTGACACAGAACTTGAGTGGCAGGTGTTTCAAATTGGCTACACGAGAAAAAATGTTTTGGCTAAAGCTTACTGCCCTGTACTGATCATGGGAATGTCGTATGAAGGAGCTGAAAATAAAGGCTTCTGTTACTCATGGCTTTCATATATGATGTATTGAATTTATTGCTGCTTCTACATTCTGGCAGAGAGGGAAGATGACAAACCAAAACCACTGCCTCAGTAAGATTAATTTGAAACATTTTTTCTTCCTCATGAACCGCTGTGAAACAAAGAATCAGAGAAGGGCATAAAAAAATTGCAACAGTAGTTCAGTCAGTTAAAGATGCATTGAGTTTCAAAACGTGTGTTAGATATATGTATTTAGACTTCTTAGTAAAAAAGGCATTAACCAAATACATTTGAAAATGTTTATGGACTTGAAATCATTGAGCTTTATAGTCACCTTCTAAATCCACCAAACCCACATGTCAGGTGTCTCCTACTGAGTGGTATTAGGCAACTCCCTATTCCATATCTTAGGCCATGTAAATGATTCCTGAAAGGCACTTAGATCTCATCATTTAGACACTTGAAACTCAAGTGAAATTCAGGTTGCCTTCATCATGCTGAAGACACCAACACTTTATACCAACTGAATGATGTGTGGGTTGCTACATTGAGATGGAAGAATTTACAAAAACTGAGTTATCTGTCATCACTTGCATCCAACAGACTGGTTACTTTTGGAACTACATGTTCATGCCTTCGCTCACATGTAAAATGGCATCATGGAGGTATCACTTGTGCTACAATGGCAGACATTACAGACTCTTTAAAAGACAGACACTAATGTAAACCAGGTCTTGGTAATCACCATGCCTTTAAAGGAAGTTTAATATTATTGCCTGTTAATACCTTAGAAATTCATCCATCCTCTATTGTCTTCCTTTTGGTCCCCCAGTAAATACTGTATTAACATACATTCATACCTTTCAAAGACATGGTACTTGCATTCATTTCTGCATGTGGTATGTGTGATGATCTGCACAGAAGGGATGCATGTCTGCATTGCAATACATTTTCTCTGCTGTGTGAAGTTTGACACAAGCAACTTGGTTCACACTGAGTTAGGTCTGTATTGAAAATAGTTCTAGAGTCATAAACACTGTTTCACTGAAACCAATACTGTTTAACTTTAAAGTCACAGAACTTCTAAACAACAATAGCCATGACTGCAAAATGATACAAAGATTATGAGATGCATATGAGATGTAAGAATATCAGACGTATATGAGATGCACAATCTTGAACCAAAATTTTCTCCATCCTCTCCTATACTATTTCAGCCCCATCCATCTATCCTACATCTTTATTTATGAAAACCTTTGAATCTTTCCAAATTAAGTGTACTGCAACCTGCTTGGGATTTTCTACATGCTGCACCTAAAGGTATCTTTGGCTTATGCTACTTCCACCTCTCTCCTCGACAAGCAACTGCAGTAGCAGCAGGGAGAGCAAGGTGAATCCCAGCCAGCTTTTTGTGTAGGTTGCTACTGGCTCTTAACAGACTCCATATCTGAGGTCAATTTACAGTGGAAGATTGCATTTTACTGTATTAATTTAGAAAGCAGGGCTAAGAACCCTGCACATCACTACCTCACCTGGATGGTCTGTAGGCATTTGATAATCAGCAGAAAAGCTCTACTGGGCACTAGGGAAGCAACTGAGGTCTGCAAATCACAACGTGTTTAGAAGCTCCCATCCAAATGTGCTCATGCTATTGTTCAAACACAATTTGACTACAGTACCCTGTGTGACCCACACCTAATCGATGATGCTCCAAGGCAGAGAAAAGGCCGTAAGAGCTAAAAGCTATAATGTTTTTACTCCCTGGTCTTGCTATTCATAACAATAATTGTTACTCTGTTTTTAATGCCATAAATTCATTTTGGGTCAACACTTAAAAATAACTGCTAGGAATTATACCTACAAATGTAGGTATCTATATGTATATTTAGAGAATACAGGCCCAGCTCCTAAATTGTGACACAAGGTTATGGAACAGGTCAAACAGTTTTAGGGACACTCAGAAACTGAGTTTTTGAGTCTCCATTGGCTTTGCAGCACATTGTTACAGTGTTCTCTAGCAGAACACAGAGTCTCACACTGGAGGCATAAAGAAGATTGAGTGTAGGGGAATAGATAATCTAGTCACTGGATGGCTTGGCAGCTACTGCAAGGCTGAAAAAGTTCAGAAGAAAGAAAATTGAATTCCCAAACAGGTATTTCATTTGTAGTAGATATAGTCATTGATGGCCTGTAATACAGTTCTAAATTTCTTTCTGTGCAAAGGAGCCAAATATAACTCTCATCAACATATGGCTAAGCCGGAAAATTCCATGTATGATACAAGCAAACATCTGTATGTTTATCAAGACAGTCTATAACACCTTTACTCAGGTTTTGTTTAACCCAAACTTAGAAACCTGGTGCCTACATAGAAACTCCAAAATTCACCCTCTCTGTAGCACCTATGTTTTAATTGCTCTGGCAGTAACAATTAGCAACTATAATCAGTATTGGCAAAATAAACTCAAAGCCATTATAGACTTTATGATGCTGCAAGGAAAGACATTCCAGCTTCTCTAAGGAGATACCAATAGCACTTGAAATTACAACTGTGTTTAAAATACTAACAAGTAAGCAAGCAAAACAAAAAAAAAGCCCATCTATAATTTTGAGGTTTAAAATATTTGTACCACTGCTAAATAATTTACAAAAATAAGGAAAAGCTCCTACTCCTTCTGCCATATAGGCAAATTCTGTTTAAACTGCTAGAAGCTTCTTTTCTATTAATTTTAATGTATGAATGTGTGAGAAAAGGAAGCTACAGCCTAGTGCCTATATCAACTTCAATAAATAATATATTTTGCTATATTCATCTTCTAAACTAAGTAAATGACAAAAGCAGACTCTCAGAAGGACAGGATTTTCAAGCCAGAATAATTCTCTTATTCTAATGCCTTAACCCAAAGGATCCTTCTTCTTCAAGGTTACATTATGCGATTTAGCAACAGAGTGCATTCTCAAAACAGAAAAGAGATGGAAAAATATGCTGTGGCACAGTTGGAGCATACATAGAAGTACACCTGCATGTCAGATAGTGATTTCATTGCTTTCCCAACACCTGCTCCAGCTTCCAGTTCAAGTCACACAGCCTCAGAGCACAGTCCTCCCCTCCCTGCTGTTAATGGTGTACATACCACACACATCCCACTGCTGGAGAGGGCACTGAGGAAGTGGAGGTTAAAGCTGAATTAGGAGTTTCACTCCTTTTGAAGACAGCCCTGCATGAAGTAGTTATTTTGGGCTGCCAGCTATCCCAGGAAGCAAGAGAGCCCATCATGACAGTGCCTTGCCTGTTCAGCATCCCCCTGCAATCCTTCTCACGCCACTCTGCTAGGAAATGTGCCAGACCTTCACTTGACATCACAGCAAGTTTCCTGATCAGAAAAGCCAAGCTGCTTTATGAGTGCAAAAAGCTTGACATACTCATCAGGCTCAGGTTCACTTGGAAACTACTTTAAGTCACAAAGTCAGTGTCAGGGAAAATTTTTGTTCACAGAGGTCCAAGAAAGCAAACAGCTTTCTAAGCCTGGGCCCTGTGAGAGGCAGGGACCACAGGAACTCCATTAAAGTCATCTTGGTCTGCTCTTTAGCTGATATATTCATGCTGCAGTCCAATGGACTGCAAAGGAAATATGCTACCTTATATCATCTAAGGTGTCTAATAACTGAGATGAAGTCAAAAAGTGACAGCAGTGGAAACAAATGAGGGGGTTGAAGTGTTGTCTTTTTAGGGGTTTGTTGCTTTGTTTGAGCAACAACAAATACAAGGAAACAAATTTTCTAAGGTTTTAAAACAATTAATTCACACTGTCTCATTAAAACAAATGGAAATCTTAATCATAATAACTTAGTGAACATTCTCATTTTAGGAGAAAGGAATATTTTAAATATGGAAACAAAAGTGGAGAGATGTATTTTCACAGACTGAGATCAGATATATGCAACACAAATTATTGGATTTGTACACAACAATCTGATGATAATGTATATTGGGGAAAGAGAAAGAACCACAAATCTTTCAACACAAATCTCACCTGAGCAGTCCTTCTGTTTCTTAACATAAGCAAAACATTTTGGCTGAAAAAAAAGTCAAATAAATATCTTTGTATCCCTAGCATATTGGACAGTGCTATAGATCTGATTCTGTTGATTGGTAAGCCAAAAGGAATCATAAAAGCAAGACAGTTACTACAGCATTCACCTTAAAGTACCACCAAGGGATCTTCTAAAAGCAAAACTTGACTTTACTAGTTCAATCTTTGAGAACCTTGGAAATGAATATTTTGGCTCTGAACTTGCACATAATTTTGCCTTTTATTGGATTTTATCTAGCTCAGTAAGCCTCAGGTGCACCAGACTGGAACCTCCTGTCTCACAACCACATCTCAGTTGGCAATGAACAGGGATTTCCAAAGGGCCTGAATCTCTATCTCTGAAGGGTCTTAAGTCCTCCTGTCTCTCTAGAGACCACAAAGGACAAAATCCAGGGGGGTTAGGATACTCACGTAAGCATTTTATTTAAGCAAAGTGAACTAAATTTTTCTGTATCACTCATTTAAGAAGCAAAACAAGAACTGTTGCGGAGGAAAAAAACCCCACCAAACAACAAAGTAGACACGCACACAACTTTTCAAAGCCGTGAGTTACACATGAATGTTTTTAGAAGTTAGTAACCACACAGCAAAGCCCTCAGACTCCCTCTGCAATTTTTTCAATCAGGGACTATATTTCAGTTGTGGGCAGCATGAAAAATGAATGTCTCAAGCCCAGATGCAGGAGCGCCTTAAAGATAAAAATCTTTTTCTTCTTTTTATTTTGAATTTAAAATGTGCATAAAAATAAGACTGTAATGAGCTACATGTGGAACAATCAAAATTATGAGGTATTTGCATTTCTTTTGCACCTTGAGCCAAACAACTACAAAATTATGCATATGATTCTCTCAATCTGAACACAGTAAATATTAATAATCTCTGAATCAGCAATGAAATGCCTTTTGCCCCTGAACCCTGAAGAGAGACTTTCCAGCTCAAAAAGTTGTAGTACAGTGACTGAGACCACATTTACAAGGCACTGAGCCGAGGCAAGTGCGCGTAGCCTGTGAAAATAAAGCTGTGCCATCCCCCACCCTCTTTACGCAGAGACATTTTAAAATTACCTGTTTGTCAGTTTTACAAATGTGTGTCTACGTAAGCGGCCCCCGGTGTGGCGCTGCGTTAGCAAGCAGGCACGCTTTCAATTGCACATTTTGATTTTACAATTAGAATTAAAGCATTTGCTCTGTTCAGCGTGAGCTGATAAACAGGGATTTTAAAATTTCCTTTTTTTTTTTTTTTTAATGTGAGAAACGAAAGAAAAACGTTCCTCTAGATGTATTATGCCTTTGGGCTCCATGTGAGGGAAGGGAAAAAAGACAGAGAAAGCTACTGTGAAGGTCACAGAGTGAAAGAACTTCCTCAGGGCACAGAATAAATTAAATCCCAAGGAAAAAATAAAATGTGATTTCCAGAGTGTGAGGCACAAACTCAAAATGACAATGATTGACAGCCAAACTATATCCGTGCAATATCGAGGACTGCACGTTCTCATTTACCTCAGTGTAGCCAGCAAGCGCCCATTAAACATCCGTCTGATGCCCAAATTAACCTTCTTGGCAAACTGAAAGAGGCACAAACTATCATAATCAACCTTTCATTATCACAGCAGCCTCTAGTTAAAGGGTCAGAATAATTGTGCCATCAGAGCCCTGATTGTTTTCAATCAACAGACGACTGGAGTGACAGCTCAGTGATGGAGTAGTTTGATGAAACCGCACCAGGCCTAATCAGAGCAGATGAAAGGAAGGCATGATTGGTGCAAATGAACAGTCGTGCCTCTCTTTTTCATTTACAATCTGAAATTACTCTTAAATTTACAGGGTTTTTTCTCCCTTATGAGTACCTCTGAAAGAATGTTTGACTTATTATGGGTTCTGACAGTGCAGAGTTATAAAACACAGGTAGGGTTTTCAGCCCAGGCTTTAAGTGGGTATTCAGCATAATTTTAACAAATTCACTCTTGAAAAGCACAAAATGGCTAAAGACTTCCAATGACCTAACCTTTCAGTGCTGTTTGATTAGCAGAACAATTTATCACAGCTCACATTCTTCATGATAAGAGAAGATTAAAAAAAATGGGCAAAGATCTCTTGCAAATGTTTTCTCTTAGCCAATATATTTATTGCATTATTGCTCTCCTGTTCTCTCTCACACACACACAAAAGAAAAAAAATTAAAGAACATTGCATTAATAACCCTTTTCCTCTTTGAATGAATAATAGAATCCAAGCAAGGTTTTGTTTGGAGATGAAAGCAGAGACCAATTATCATGCCACTGACAGCATCAATATTTAGTTTTCTGGTGGGTTGAGTTGTTCATTCCCATATTCTAAAGGATAGAAAATTAATCAACCCCGCTAGATGTTTCTTACTTTTCTTATCAGCACAGATTCAGAGTGTTTCACAAATGAATAGAGGGAAGAAAAAAATAAAAAGGAAAAAAATTAGGGGGTGCTTAGGCAAACTTTGGAAAGAATGAAAGAATCAAGTTTCCTGCACCTCCTCAGTGAGTTCACTTCCTCTCTCAGACTTGCACTGCTCCAGTCACATGGCTTCCCATCCTCACAATGCTGATGTAAGGAAGGTGAGGTAAATAAAAAGAATCAAATTGAATTGTAGCTCCGAAAGAAGCAAGTATTTAAGTGACGAGTGGTAAATCTTTTGTTTTATGATCTTGGTCATCATCAGATGTTCTCTAGTTTGTCAAGCATCAAAAATTGCACACCAATGTGCAGGTCGGCATGCCAAAACAAAAAAGCAGCTTAGAAGCCAAGATTAAGATTTGCCTGAAGGGAGAGTGGATAGAGAAACTTGATACAAACACCAAAGGCTCTTAAGAAATTTTATGTTGTGTACCTCTTCTCACACTACAGAATGAAAGTTTTAGTTCCTTAAAAATCTGGGGCTGTAAGCAGAACATTCATCTAAGTGGAAGACACACAAGTGCCCTCAGTAGAAGCTGTGAGAGACTCGCACATGCTTGCTGACACAGAGAATGCCATTTACAATTATTGAAGCCTACAGTTAAGGTAAGTAGGTTGAAAGGCTCCCTGGTCCTTTTTATTTTTATTGCGAGAAAAGTCTTACTACCACCAGAGAGCATGAAGGCTTCAAGAGAGCCCAATTAAGATTTATTACCTCCAAGTTCTAGGTAAAAAAAGCCTGACCGAAAGTGCCCAGTCTGCCAGTGATTTGGCAAGTACTTCCTCCCAGTGCTTCCACTCAGCTGACTGTTAAGTTTCACCTTTCCTCCTGTTTCAAATATTAAACATTTTCCAAGTATAAAGACACTACTTATGAAATATATATATATATGTGTGTGTATATATATTTAGCAAACTCTTTGGAATGAACCCAAAACATTCCTAACACACCAATGAAGAAGGAAAGTAACAGTCTGGGAAGCTGCTGACACGTGCTTTGTTAGATGCAGCAGAAAGGAGACTCAGAAGCAAACATGTTTCTCTACATAAATAGCAATGTCTCACATTCACATTTCCCCACCACAGGGGATCACAGCTCATATTCAAAGATCCTGTCATTCTGCTATTTGTCCCCAACTCCTACCCAGCTGACCCCACGCTAGTTCTAGATCCTCACTTCATCAGTGGCACTGACATTCTGTACAAGAGGGCCCCTGAAGTGCATTCCCAAACTGAAGACTGAGATTACAGCTGGCAGAAAAGACAAAATATGCATCCTTCCAAATGCAACCATAATCACTGTCATGCAGTCAGACTCCTAGCTTCACAGATGGACATGGTTTGGAGGACTGAGGGATTGGCTCGGGCAATAAAGAGGTAAGCCAAATATAAATGAGTTACGACTTCAGGAAATACATGGCCCCAGAGGAAGAGTAGAGAAGACAAAGGTTCATTATATCTGCAGGGTGAAAGCACTTGTTAGTGTATGTCCTCCTGATCACACTCTGCAAATACTGCAGTGGAATTGCCCAGAGTACTACTTAGGGAAGCTCTTGGTCTGCTAAATAAGAAACTTCTCAGTTAAAGTTTGCTGGTTTGGGATCTATGTGACGTCAAGAACCTGCAACTTTCAGAGCATGAGCCCTGCAGTCTGTAAGCCACTTTGCAAGAGGCAGAAATTTGATTTTGATCTTTCAGCTGAAAAACACTGCAGCAAGCAGAATTATTGGTCAAAGTCTCTAGCACCAAAAGTGGTACATTTCATTATATTATACTGTGATTAAAGCAGAGGTACATAATGCAGCTGTATTAATAAAATACATTTATAAAAATAATGGCATGAAAGTGAATCACAATGTATTAAAAATACTTCTCAGTTTTTCTCAAGTGCTGATACGATCTGTCTTAAAGCATTTAAGCTGTAAAGCATCCATCGCCAGTTGCTCGATTTCCTCACAGGGCTGCCAGACAAAAATAGTGTCCTGTACAGTCTTTCAATAGGTGCAAAGAGGATACACAACCTCAAATCTTTGGCAAATCTCTTAGTCATAATTAAACAGCTCCACTAGTAACAATCTAAACATCTGTATTTCAGTTTCTAAAATTTTTAATAAATGCTTCCACACAACATCCTTGTGAGGAAGAGAGGAATTCTTCATCTAAAGACAAACTCTCCGTCAGCCACATACAGTCCCTTGCATTCTCAGTCCAGTGATTTACTGCAAACTTCCTTCTTTCCTGGTGCTATAAAATTATTATGGCCTTCTCAAAAGGGACATTAGTTTATCAAAAAGGTTTGTAAGAGACAGTGTTAGTTCCAGTTTTTATATATGTGTTTCCTATGAAACGCATAAAAAACCTGTCAGCTAGAATGTATGTTTTTCAGAATTGTATTCAATTCTTTTACACACTTTCTCCATTTCCTTTATTTACTGACAATCAGACTAGGAAGAAGTCTACGTGGAAGACATTGACTAAACTCAATAAAGATATTCCAGCTTTTTAGATACACAATAAAATTACTATGATCAAAAATCAGCTTTACAAAAGGCTAGCTGAACTATAATAATACATGACATTATATATGGCAAGGAAGAGTTGAAAAACTGAACTTCTCATCTATTGGAGCTCAAAGTGAAGTAAGGTACAGACAGAAGGTAAACTCTCAGCTGTTGTAAATTATCGCAGCTCATGGAAGTTTGCCATTTTACACCTTCTGGGGAATCTGAACTTCAGAATTATATAGCATTTCCCTTCCAAGTATCTCAAAGCAATTTATAAGCAGTAAAACTCAAGTTTCTCTGAGAGAAGCATACATTTCAACCACCTTCCCAAAGTGGGAACTAAGAGAGAAAAATTAAGTGGTTAATCAAAATTTTCTGTCCCCCCAAGCTGTCCAGTTGACAAAACAAAAACAAAAGTACTTGAGACATTTTTGCAGCTGAAAAGTAAATCTCAATACAAGCAATAAAACATTCCATTTTTTTCTTAACTTTGGAGCAGTAAAGACAAAATTATCCCATAGCGTGCTTCAAGAGAAGTTCACTCTTGTGTGATCAGGTCCTCAAACCATGGAGGAGTTTCCTCTATATTTATTTGGAGCTTCTATAAAAAGGCAGATCTACAAATGCACTTCTTGCACCCAACTCGTTCTTCTGCTATGATAGAAGATGCAAGCAAGGCCCTGTGCAAGCCCTAGCAAAGACACCACCCTTACAAGTGTGTGTTTAAAACCTGAATGAGCTTGTGTGGAGCTCCTATTGCAATGGACTTTGCAGCTACCCCACTACTCACAACCACTCTGTTTTCTGTGCAGTGCAATGACTGTCACAGCTGGGAGTGTAAAAAAGTAAAATAAGTGAGCTGGGATTGATCACACTGAAAAGGCTCTACTTACTCCTGCAATCAAGGTAAATTTTGTTTTAACAAGATCATCAAAAAGGAATGGGGAGAGTGACAAAGCAATGCAAATAAAATCAGAGCAAAGTAAAACAATAAAACCAAATTCAGAATATGGCATCCAGAAAGAGAATCTTACTTTTTCCAGAGACACAATCTCACTTTTTTCCTTTGAAACAGGTCCGGCCATAGACAATTAAAAATTACAAGGAAGCCTCCTCATCACAAACATTTCTAAAATGTAGCTTCATAGATGCCTCTCACTAATAATTGGATCAAATGGTAAGAAGCTCTGAGGTAAAAACTTCTTGCCATCCATTTTCTAATTCATCACAAAATGCTCAAGTTTGGACCCTCCATCATCTGTTGTGGTGATAGAACCACTGTTAGGTGGTTTATATCTGGTTAGGTGCTTTATATCTGATAAGTTTTTCTGAAGCTGCAAAGAACAGAAGTGTATCTCTTCATAAACACATCTGTCTAACTAGGGCTCTTAACTGTGATTTTATTTCAGTTTAAGGAGATCGAGGTTTGTGATAGCATTTATCTTTTCTGAAACAGGGTAAGGACAGAGCATATGGGAGGTGGAAAAGGATCTCCCCCCCCGCTCCCCGGAGCCACAATTTCAAAATCTAGACTCGCTCTTTTTTATTTTTAGAGGAAACATTCAGGCTGACATCAAATGCATTGAAACTTTACATAGTCACATTCAGCATTAAAATAAGTCACTGGTACATAATTGTAAGTGGAAATGACAATTTTTCACCATCTGATACACACTGTTTTTATTGCTATTCCTCTCTTGTTATTTTTACCTCTGAAATATACTTTAGAAGTGTAGTGGTTCACTATGGAGACAGGAACCTAGAAGCTTTCATCAGTAAAAATTGTTAGAAAATGAAATAGGCACAAAATTGACAAAATTCTATAAAAATGCAATTCAGCTCAGTGAAAATTAGTCTAAATGGTTCTTCAATGCAAGAAGATTCCCATTCCTTTCTTTCCTATTGTTAGGGTATAATATTCTTGGGATTTAATAGGCAAATCCAACAAATCACATAAAAAGGTATCATTTTCTATAATAATCCTTACAACAGCTATACAGGACTTGCATGTCATTAATATCTTTGGTCACACACAAAAACGTACTTCAAAGTATATGCTCTCCTCAGTTGGTTTATAAATATGCATGCTCTTAACACGCTGTGTTACTACAAAACCACCGAGGTCAAATTTTCTAACTGAAATCACAGAATGGTTTGGGTTGGAAGGGACCTTAAAGGTCATCTAGTTCCAACTCCCCTGCTGTGAGCAGAGTCCATTATACCAGGTGGCTCAAAGCCTCATCCAACTTGGCTTTGAACCCAGGGACAGGGCATCCACAACTTCTCTGGGTAAATTGTTCCAGTGCTTCACCACCCTCACAGGAAAGAATTTCTTCCTCATCTCTAATCCAAACCAACTCTCTTTCCATTTAAAGCCATTGCCCTCTACCCTATCACTACATGTCCATGTAAAAAGTCTCTCTTCAGCTCTCTTGTAACTCCTTTAGGTACTGAAAGGCTGCTATAAGGTCTTCCTAAAGCCTTCTCTTCTCCAGGCTGAACAACTCCCACTTTCTTTGATTTAATCCCCATGTGATGGGCTTCAGATTAATGCAACTCTCATTTTTAAGCAATGAGTTAATTTTTCAAAATCAATGTATTGTTCTAAGAAAGCTATTTCTTTTAAAAAATAACTTAAGCACTAGAATCACATTTGTAAATGCATTTAAGATCCCACACATATCTAATTAATTAGGAATGTCAAAGCTTCCCCACTACAAGACTAAAACAAACATAAATTTATTATTCAAACTGACTAAATAATATCTGAAACAAACTGAAACACCTGCAACTGGTAAAAGCTGAACCTCATAAAATTCACACCTCTGCAGTTTCACACAAACATTAAAACAGGCTCCACCCCAAAGGAGCACTTTGAAAGCTTTACTGCACAGATTTTCACTTCAGAGACTGTGATCTTTCGATCTGTCATTACTATCCCACATAGACCTCTAGCTTGGAAGCCACTTCACAGTAAGGCTTCTGAAGATCTTTTTGACAAATGTATTTGTCAAAATTTCTTCCATTTCTCTCCGGCATGAGGGAGTCCAAGGTGATCAGAGGAGTATAATGAACCTTTGTCACAAAGCAATGAAACTCCCAGCTATGCAGCTCACTTGAACATCTGGAAGCTACCAAGGGTGGCCCAGTTGGAGTAAGTAAGGACATGCAGGAGTGCCACTGCTTTCCTATTTCCTTGCCTCCTCAACCTCCTGGAGCCACTACTGTCCTGGTCCTGGAGCAGGAGTGATAGCACAGGACAATAGCTAATCAGATCTCAGCAGTCATGCTGAACTAACCCACTTATTAGCAAGTCTAGACATATGAGTGCAACTTTACTACACCTAACTTATCACACTTTCTTTACATGCTTAACCCCAAAACTACATTCTACATACCTTAATATATTGATGACAATTTGTATGGTTTCAGAAAACCTGCAATTCAACTTTCTTTTGCTATCTTTTTTGGCTTTGTAGTTATAGATAGAAGTTTACAGAAAGAAGTAATGCTTCTACCAGCTCCCAAAGGAAAGCCTGTTGAAATATGTATCTGGGAATTCTCAAAAGAGCTTCTAATTTTCTATCATTTTCCACAGGTTTAAATCCACTGAAAACAGTGTTAAACAGTTTTACATGTATTTTGAAAGAGTGGAGACTACTAGCATTTATATCTCAGAATGGAAGACATTAAGATAGTAAAAACAGACTGCCTCATTTAATCATCCATGGTATCTGTGGATTGTAGACTTCATGTCATTTTCTTTAACTTAAAAATTAATTTATATTTCTAACCACACCTGGCTTTCAAAATAGCCTCAGCAAGTTTTTTTTTTTATGTTCTCATATACCTGTATATTAATACAATTATACTTCAGTTGATCTCCAATAGATCAGAGCCACAAAGAGCGTAAGAGTCAACACAAACCCCACCATAATAAATTCAAATAAATTCAAACTTAGAATGTACATACACAGAAGAAGCCTTGCTGTATGTACACCTTGGTGTTCTTCTTTGGCTTTCTAAATCAAAATGCACATCCATTGTTTAGCTGAAGAAGTTACCTACATTCAAGAGCTGTGCACACATCAGCCTTCCTAAATAGTGGTGTGCACTTATGAAGGTAATCTGGGATAAATAAGGTGAGGCAATATTACTGTAGGACAGTGAGACAAAAGTAATGCTATCCACTAATTCTCTATTGCTCACAGCAATAGCAGCAAAATAATCAAGTTTTCTGATTAGAACTGACATGTATCAAAAAGAAAATTAGAAGAACACACAGTTGTTCCTAACATAAACACAGTTTTAATATAGAAAATCCCTTTCTGTATCACTATACTTGGTAAATAACAATAACAATATTAGCTAACATTTGAAAAATAGGAGGCAGAAACTTTTAAAAGTTCAGAACAAAAGCATACATAAAGTTCCCAAAACTTTACTGTAAAGGACAAGATTAAGAGTCCATTAGAATTATGCTAAGGCAGAGTGGATACTGGGATTCACAGGTGGCTCTCTGACACTTTTATGTAGACTACTCATGAAAAGGGTACAAAAAACGAGGTGAAAGCACCACAAAACACGCACGGGCAAGATGTGAATTTTCCCATTTAGCCTCACCAATTCACCTCAGCCTTGATATGCATCAAACTCCTTTTTTCTCTCCTACGCCTCACTTGATGAGAGGCTGACAGCCTCATTTTAATGTGGTGGTTTTCTGCTTAGGGTAAACACTCACTAGGACTGAGCATTAGACCAGACATTATTTCACTTATTTCCCAAGAGAGCACTTAAGCTTATTTCCTGAACAGTGAAAGGCTAATATACTGCTTAAACATAACATTGATTACTGAGATGCTTTCCTTCACTTACTGTTTTTCGTCGTTACTTGTTTTGCAGTAAAACTTAAGTTCGCATTTAGCAAGGCAATTAGGTCACATTTCATCAGAATATACATATATCCCTGAGAAAAATGATTTTTGCTCTCTCCATAATAAAAATTGCTTGGAAATACCACAAGATTGACAGAAAAAAACACCAAGTACTACACTGAAGGAATGGCAAGCTTGTACTGGAACATAACAACCCACTTTAGAAACTGTTGTTCTGCATAGGTAAATGAGGGCATCACTGGAGATGAATTGAAGATGTCTTTGGGCCTGTCTTCAGCAGAGAACTGTTCCATCATAGCAGCCTGGTACAATAAGTACACTGCAAAGTATCCTACAGCATTGAACTCTGTGGGATTTCTGCTGAGAATACTTTTGGCCCTCCAAAAATGCCATCAGAAAATTCAAAATGGAGCTCAACTATAAGAAAAGGCAGCTGAAAATAGGGCATTTTACTCTCCCTTAGAAGAGGATAAACAGGACTGCAATAAGAAAACTGGATTTGTACATTTATTATTTTTATGAAAGAGATGTTTTAGGAGATATTTCTATCCATAACTATTAGTATGATCTTTGAAATAAAAACATTTAAGCCTTGTGACACTGAAGTTTCTAATAACAAACATAAGGCATAACTACTTTATAACTAAGGGTAACATTAGTTTTTTACTTAAACCTTTGGCTTGCTTTCTATTTGCTAAGGTTCCAACAACAAGCTTTCTACTGCTATATTTCTCCAACATGTTCCATCTTACAGGGTTGGTTACTTTTTCAATTGCCAAGAGAAAGAATTTACCTGCTTCTTTAAAGCAGAGCCAATGAACTTTTCTTGTAATGGTCAATTACAAAAAGACTCACTTTTCACTTCATAATAAACTAGACATTTATGTCCTTGTCATGACTGCTTCCTGTGGGGAAAAAAAAAAATGTGCTGCACAGGTCATGATGAACAAGAAAAATACCAAAAAATTAGTTTCTTTTCCTTCAGCTTCTTCAGGATTCTTCCTTGGTTTCCTTTATTTATATTTGCTTTATTTAATCCTTTCTGTGGTATCATTGTTTTAAGTTTACACATTTCAATGCAGCTGACAAATAATAGATTTCCTATATAAAGTAATATTTCATAATCTCACATGCTAGTAAAATGTAAAAACTCAATATGAAAACAAATCTTATGTCAACTAATAATCATTATTACTGGCTTAGCCTACCTAAAAAACTCCTAACGATGGAGGCTAGTAAATTGCTCCTTTTCACAGCCTATGCGGGCTTTCTGGTGGGCTTTTTGTTGTTTATTTGTTTTAAGAAATGCATCATTATAATCCTTATCTATTGTCTTCACTTAAAATATGACACTTACATGAAGCCAAATAGTCTGAAAAACCAACAGAAATTGCTGCAGTACTCTACATTAACCCATATACTAGCACATTTCCATTAATACTACTGTTTAGCTATCTCAAACTGGATTTGTTCACAGTTATACTTCACCATATTGACTAAAATCGGCCAATTGTGCATTTGCAGTCTAACAAAAATCCAAAATGTGACAGGTAAGAGCTGCAGTCACTTCAGTTGAAATCACATTCAGGCATCACTGGGTACACATTTTGATGCATTAAAATAAATGCCTTAATCTTTATGTGCATTAGGATCAAATCACCCAATGGACATTGGGAATTCAAACTAGTGTAAATAACTGTGCTCTGCAGACAGTGGCACCCTTTTCCAGAGGTTCTCTGAAGGAAACTTTAATATGTGCTTAGGACTTCGTGGCAGCCCTACTAGCAAAGGTGCCTTGGGGACATGCTGAATTCATATCACCATAACATGCAGGCATGTGTGTGCAGGAGGCCACACTAGTCACAGGTAAGACAAATCAAATGGTAGCATCCCCCATCAGCTTTTCTATTATCTGCCCCACTTTGTGCCAATTTCCTCCAGCTTCCCCAACACCTCTTGCTTTGCTGTTCTTCCTTAAGACATGGGATGGGGATTTGTCAAAGTCAATGAGCACTTTATTACAGGGAGAGTGCTCGGTAATGAACAATTCAGCAATTTAATGAGATTCTGTAGATCTGTCTCCAGCCTGTCCATCAAGTTTCACTTCTATAAAGCACCCTGACACTAATCCTCTGGCATACCCAATCTTCACCCTGGGCTGAATATTAGATTCTTCCATGCTATATTGCATTACCACTATAACCTTAGCAAAAATTATGAACTTAACTACACTTGAGGCAATATAGCTGGTCTGATTTGATTTTCTTCTATTGGGTTGACTATGAGGGAATTACTTATTTACTAAGATAAAGCAAAAAAACAGTTTATTATTGCCTTCTGAATGCCCAAATTGGTAAATATTTATATGTGTCTTTTAATCCATTCTGGGGACCTGGAATATTTATAAATATATATTTTCTTCCTGGTTGCACAGACTGAATTAGAAAGACTAATGCACGTTTTGCCTGCAGCGGAAAACTAGTTCAAAAAAATTCTTGGGAACAGCATTAGTAACCTTTAGAGAGGCAATTATGATAACACTTAAATGGACAGTGTGGAGTTTGTTGTCACTCAGAAAGCAGCATATTACCTAGAAGTATCTCTCCCCAGTATGACCCTGCAACAGAAACAGAAGCTTTGTCATATTTGCCTCATGAAGTGTTCATTGACTGGAGTGCACCCAATTAAGAAAATTATTTCTGAGTCTTTCCTGCAGGACAGGATAGTGACACCAGACTCAAAAACTCCCACTTCCCAAATGTCATTACAGCAGGTTACAGAAGGCATATTACTCTGGATGCAGTTACTCACTACTGAGCTAGCATTAAGTTATACTCACATGGCTTTCTGTGACAACTTTTCTAGCAAAAGCATACCCAAACCTGTAGCTAGGGGATTTCACTGACCCTGCAGAGAAATGACCAAAAAACCCAATTGACCAATCAGCTATGCTTCGTGCACAAACTTGCACCTCAAAAACTTGTACTTATTTCTGCTAAAGGGGATGTGGGTTAGGACTACAGAGTACTGTGCCTAAAAAGCCTAAACCAAACACAACCCATCATTATATGTAGTGTGCTGCAGGTTCTGTTGTATGGGTATCCTCCAGGAACTAGGACAGAAAAAAGTCTATATTTGCAGAAAATACCGTCTTTGTAAAACACTACATAATCTAAAGCCTCAAAGTTTTGGAAACAAATATGCCAGACTGAAGGGTTAAACTACATCTACGTACTGGTTTTGTGGTTTGAAGAGCTTAACTTCAAATTTTTATTTTTCCAAGAACAAATATTTTGTTCCTTCATGACATTACTCACTCACAGGACATGAACTGTCCCACAGATAAACACACATTTTAGACTTAGAGAGAATGATGGCATACAAATTCAATTATTTCCTTAGAATAATCCAAAAGATAAGTAGATAATAACAGGGGTTGAAATATAAATCAGTTTTCTTACTCACAGTCTTCTCTGTTGGACCAATATAACCTGTTTCCTAAAAAGAACACACAGGTTTCTTTCAAGCAAGTTACATTCTACCTTGAAATACATGGAAACATTTCCTCTATGAAATATGACAGCAAAATGAAACAGAAAGAAATCTATGGGTATGACCAATATTAAAGAGACTTCTTTCCACTATATCATGAAATACAATTTTTACAGGCATATGATGGGAACATTTCCAAGGATAGATTTTGAGTTGTTTTCTGTGTTTCTTATAACAGGCTACGGGGGGGTTTTTTGTATTAGGTTTCCTCCCAACACATGCACTGAAAGTCACAGCATAAGGCTTTTATCTTGTTAATATTCTATGTTAATATTCTAGATCCAGCTTTTTTAAAGGAAGTGATCGCCACCTCCAGCTTCTTGCCGTAAACCTTCCACTGAAGACTCCACTCATCTCTGAGCAGAGCTGCCTGTGTGATGACTCTCTAATTTGATTCAGGCAAAGCCAGCTGTGGTGGCCGAAACAATTTAAATGACTATTGAAGTTACATAGCTAAATATGTCAGACTTGAATGGGACAGAGTGCAGAAGCAGGTTTGCCACCAGACTTGTGGCACTAGCCTCATCAGACCAATGATAATTGAGTTGCACGCATCAGCCATCACTTTCCACCAACAAAATTGGATCTGGAAGAAAATCTCAGGCTATATTTAAGTAGCACAAGTTAAGCAGTATGACAAATTTCTCTTTCAAACAAAGTAATTGCATTAACACAACACAACATTTTTGGAATTTCATTTAGAAATTTCCCTCAGTTGTTATTCACAGTTTTTGCTCAAGTGCTTATTCTCCCTCAAGATTGCTCCAGGGTTTCAAAACAACAGATTACTGCTATGGTTTATAGAGTATCACACATTCTGGTTGTTCACCAATCTTCTTACCTGCCAGATCTGCTCTTCACTGAGTGAAGTAAGTCTATCACTTTTAAAAACCTCTCGAAGAAGACAGTATGGGAGTGCCAGAACTTCTTCAGGATGACTCTTCAATAGCTCAGAGAGATGTTTCACTAAGAAGCCAATGACTGCATTCTCCAACAAAGTGAGGTTGAAGAGGTCCGCAAGCTTATACAGGTCCAAGTAATTAAAACTATTTAATTCCTAAATGGATGAAGCAAACAAAATACAGCTCAGAAAAAAAAAACAAACACAAACAGAGCATAAAAACCCCCCACAGGTCTCAGATAATGAAAAAGGGTTATTCTTTTGGAGCTGTGAAGAAGACAAGCAATATAACTTGAAATTAATTAACAAAGCCTCATTCAAAATGTATGTGCAAATGTTACCAGTGCATATGCTAATATATATGACAGTACTAATTTATATTGCAACTTCCAAGGTTATATCTGCATAAAGCATCTGTAAGAAATATGGATTAGTACATAATATAACAAACCAGCATGATTTACACTGTATGACAAGCGCTCACAGGAACTAACGTGAATTTAAAAAATGTATTTGTTAACTACAATGGTTTTTTACAAAGCAGTTGTCTGTTCATTATTTAATGTTTTGATTGAGCAGAGCACCTGTGTAACACAACTTTTAGTTCCATGAAACCTCACAGAACATGAGATGCTGAGCTACATCTTATTGCATAACAATTTTTCTTCAATGAACAAATTATCTCTTTTTTTCCTCCAACCACTGACATTAACTTGTAGTGGATGTTGGCCTTCTCCTCCCTCTCTCCCTCCTTCCAGCAGCTGAAAATCTGAAACAACAAAAGCTACAGTAACTCAAGGAAGGAAGCTTTTTCCATCCTGCTAACAGATGACCTATATTTACAGGCTAATGTTTTTAAGTTGGTATCCCTCATAAATTAGTATCTGGACAACTATGTTCTAGACCATACTGTTCCCTTCAGGGGAGAGGCCAAGAAGTCACCTGTATTAGAGAAAAGTACTCAGGGCATCAGAGAAATAAGCACGTTTACCCGTTTTCTCTGTTCTCGCTGTGTGCTCACACCTCTCCTCGTCTCTCCTCTGCAATCCTGGTTTTCATCTTTCAATTTACTGCATTGCTCCCTATCAGCCGCCTTCTCCTTGACCAGCCCCATGTGAGAAAATGACAAGAAGTCTCGTCAGTTTCACTTTGCTGGTTAGTTAACATAGGGACTAGAGCAAGGAAGAGAAACAGACTAAATTAAGTCAATTTCACTTTCACTGCTCTGCTGGATGGAATGGCAGCACCAAATGAAACTGACAAGAAATCTTGTAAATGTCAAATGAGCTGCACGGCTGGCAGATAGAGCAGAGCAACAGGGAAGATGGGAAAGTGCGAAGAGGGGTTTTTTGGAATGTTTTATGGACTACATCTTGAACGTGTGAATTGGGTGCCTGTCCCAATGACTGTGGAGCTGTTTATGCATATGCAATGGAGAGTGGAGAAAGAATTTTTTTTACCTGCTTAGAGGAGTAAGTACTGGAGGAAATGCAATAAAATTCCTGTGGAGGTTCCTGCTTGTTACATAACCTCCCAGTCTGAACAGTGCACCTTCCCTAGCAAAGTCATACAGTGAAGATAAATCCTATTCACTATCTACTTAAACTGCTGCATAGGAGTTTCACATTGTTTTCTTGGAAGAACAAAGACAAGTTCTTTATGTTGTCAGAACAAGCACTAACAACCATCATCCCAAAAGCCACACATATTCTAGTGTCAGCTTCTCTTCACACTAACCCAGAGGAGGTAGGAATAAATATGCAGTTGCAGAAAGAAAGAGAAAGGAATGAACTTTGCATGAGAAGTATCTGGTCTGCATGCTTGCTCGGTGATTTAATATCTTCAGATCACAGATGGTACCTCACAACAACACGTCTGTGATGGCCATGCAGCGGTGGTGACATCACACAGAAGTCTAATCAAAGTAAACATCACAGTATTTGACCACAGTTCATTGTCCCCAGTTTGGAAAACTTTCTTTTCAAAGAACTCACTGATCGAATGAATGCCAAATGCCAGAAGGAAATTTAGAAGAGCTCAGTGTGTATTTATTGAGCTTTTTTGTAGTCAACAGCTATATCTGGGGAGGATAAAAAATTAAAAAAAAAATCAAGCAGTTTGACCTGAGGAACAACAGCCCAACTAAAACAGAGGCCTGATCAAACCCCACTAAGTGTCAATGGAGAAAGACAGGTGGCTTTTAGTGGGCTTCACAGGAGGACAAAACTGGAGATAACATAATAAAATCTTTCCTCATCAGACAGAAACAGTAACAAAACACACAAATGCAGTCTTCCCCCAAAAAAATCTTCACATTTTCAGTGAAATCCGAGTGACACTGCTAAGCCTTCATTTTTCATTCGGGTACTTTTCATGATCACCCAAACACCCCTATCCCCTCAAATAAACACAGCTGAAGCTGTCTTACAGTTGAAGATGCCATATACTTATGGATAGATAAATCTCACCTGTTATCTATTTACAATACTATATGTAATAACCTATTTCAACACTTATTTATGTATGCATGTTTATTTAGATATTATAGGGGTTATTTGTTTCCTTGTTTTCATTGCTAAGTTTCAGATGATTTTTGATGCTTCACTTAACATAATGTGCTAGTGATCCCCTGGACTTACAGTTTATTGCTTGATGAATCCTGCAAGTACGTTTTGTTAAAACTGGTCTTGGTCTGGAATCAGAAACATTTCATTTCTGGTTTTGTAAGGTTAGAGTTGACCTATAGGCTTGTATTCACAGACAAATAGGCAAATAGTGCTTTAGCTTTTACAAATCGTAATTATCAATCAAGATTATACAGTACTGTACATTACTGTCTCTGTGATGATACTAGAGGGCAAAAATGTCACACTGAGATTGCTCAGTGCTCACCCCAGACCAGACAACTTCGCTCTTTTTAAGTGGTAAGACTTTCAGAAATAGGCTAAAATGCAGTATATAAGTTAGTTGCAAGAAAAACGCACCTTTCCTTTTAGTTTTAAAAAACTCCCATAGGAAGGATCAAAGCAATCACTGCCAACTGAGTCTGATTTGAATAGATTTTTTAAACTAAACACTTAATTGAATTAAGAACTTTATCTGATAAATGTTGAAATAGGTTACTAAACAGGAAGTTTAGGTGTGGTAATGAGTAAGAGTATTGGCAGTTTCTGTTTTCCACTGATTTTATTATATTGTGTTAAAAGAGTAACTATAAAATTTTAAAATACTGTGTGGCTTTCCTCTGATACCGTATTACAGTACATGTTCTTAAAAAACATGCAATACAAAACAGGCTTATGTAAATTATTGAAACTTTTAATCTCTCTTTTTATAAACTTTTAAATATATGCCACTTGCCTTTTTTGAACTGAAGGATGAAATATGAACACAAGCAGAACTGTCACTAAGAGCTGAAGAGAATTAGGGAAAGGTAGTGATCCTATCTCTTTTAATACGACTTTGTTACACTGCTGAAACATATTCAGACTAAGCAAAAACATATAAAATTATATACACTTCTAACTGAAATTGAAATAGTTCTGAAATTGAAATATCACAATAAACTCAAACCAATTCAGTAAATGGACCAAATTATTTATCAGTGTCTCCTTCTAAAATAAGAACTACCCTTGATCCTATGCATCCTACTTAGTGTACATCCCTCCACTGAGGTAAGGGAATCTACTGTTCCACACTACTGGTCTTCTGATTCAGTAGTAACAACCTTTAGATGCCAAACCAATTTAACAATGAGTTGACATTTAAAATCCTCAAAAGAAAATCTGCTTTCCAAACAAACATAATCGGAAAGATGACAATATTAAATACTCAAAATAAATGATGGGACACTGTCCATATTTTAATGCAGAGGTGTATTTTAATATAGAGAGATGAAAAACTGCCAAACAGGAAAAATAGATATAAACATTGTGTTTACATTACTTCCAAATCCATCTTTATTCATTTGTACTTTAAAGAATAATTGCCTTGCAGAAGCCACAGAGAAGGATGCAACAGATTGATAAATTAGAGTTAATCACAACCAAGTACACAGCAGACTACAATATACTCTATTCCTCTGCTCTGTGTTATAAATAGCAGAAAAAGCACAAGGAGAACTAAGGGGAAAGAATGCATTTCTTTATGACCTTATTTGAAAGATAAACTCCTTGGGGAAATACAATTTATTCAGATTATCAAGACCCTGCTGTGCAAATCTACAGTCTGGGAGCACACTACAGAGATCAAACAATATTTACTTTATTCTGTTGGGTATAAAAGCTTTTAATGAATGCATAATTAAGACAGAAAAAGTATATACAGCTTTAGAATTCCACTGCCAAGCCAAGCCATTAATATCCAAAGTATCGTACCCAGTTGTAACTCCACCTGCTTCCTATTTAGATTACAACACTGTTATAAATCAAGGTATTAAACAACTAGCCCAGCTGCTGTATCAGAGAGGAGTTGTGTGGTGACACTATTTCCCCTTTTCCTAAAAGGGGTTCAGCCTCTTTAAAAGCAAAAAGACCCCAAATGTGAGGGGTCTCTGGGACAGGAACATGGCTATTCAAAATCCTTAAGCAGCACCTAGCATGACAGGTCTTGACCCCGCGTCCTCCAGGTTCTCTGCTACGTTAAATACTATGAACCAGCTGCACCTTAACAAGAATTGAAGCAAAGATGGACTCTAAATACATAAGGGATAGTAACAAGATGAGAAATTGTATTGACAAAAATAGATTTACCTGACAACAACAGTGATCAACACAATTTCAAGAGAAAGGAAATCCAGTTTTGTTGGTTCTAGCTCTCCCTTTCTATATTAAAGGTGCCAGTTCTGCAAAAACTCAGACATTTACCTCAGAACTAACAAATCATGCACACACTCAACAGCATAGCAACAGATATGTACGTTTCAAAACAAGCATAAGCACAAAAAGTGTATTTTAGATCTTATTTGAAATTTCCCTCCATCAAACACCAAACCATCCAATTGAGCCATGAAAGGCATTTTGCTGAGGCCTGGTCACAGGAGAACAGATGGGTCAAAATTTTTCAGTGTATAAAACTGATTACATTTATTATACGTGCAGATTGCCCTCCTCTGTTTATAGGTACAGGAATGGATGACTTTCTCATTTTATAAAATTAATTTTTCTGGTAGAGCGCTGCTTTCTCAACACTTTGTGTAATTCTTTCTTTTTAATCAATTCTAAGGTCTCTCCTTTGAGCATGAAAAATTTATTTGCATCCTTGCTACTATTTCAAAGTAAGTCTAGAGCTAAGTCAAAGACCAACAATATCAACATATTTCAGCCCTATTATTTTCGCTCTATCCTATGAGAATTCAGTTCCCTTCTCACTTAGTATTTCTCTGTGTCTGCTTAGTTTTCAGGTTCAATGCTGCTGGCTGGTGCTAGCGAGAATATCCAATCTGAAAGCACAGAGGAGGCCTTTGAGCTTCACAGGCACAGCGGAAAGACATGGCAATCTCAGATTGCTCATGTGATGACACAAATGTGTGGTCTTCAAAAAAGAAAGTGAGACACGCCATATGAAGATACTCTAAAGTAAAACCAAAAAGGCAAACATTTTCTAGAATCTCAGACAGGTTAATCTACATTATGAAATAGTACAAATATTTTCAATTGGCAATCTAGTAAAATATTTTAAGTGACCCTGATTATACATACCTATTATATACCGCATATATAATTATGTGTATCATGGAAAGAAATATAATAATGAAACATTAAGACTACACAGTTAAAGTTTGTAATCAGTACTATTTAACAAATAAAAACAGAGGGATGAAATGGAAATTGGAAATCTTCTAAACATTCACATGGCCCTTTTATAGCATTTCATACAGTAGAAACACACAGGGAGGATTTGATAAGATTTATCAATGTTTACTGTTTTTGCCCATTATGGGAGCTTGTCTTTTCTTTCAAATATGTTGTGAGGAATAACATATTCCATACATATTCCTGTATTCTTTACTCCAGCAAAAATCATAGAAAATTGGTACACAGTCTTTACAAAGGTTTTAGTATTTCATATTTTTGCTAACTCTTCAGAATTACTACAGTGTATCCACCAACCACTAGCATTTTTTTATGGTAAACATTCTCATATTTTTTTGGTTTTGTTGCTAATATTGACAAATCCAGAAAGAGCAAGCGTTGCCCTTTAGAAACTCTAAGCTCACAGGAGTAGTGGCTAAAAGAAATAATTACAAACAAGAAGAATAAAGAAAAATAGTACTTTTTTATTATTTTTAAAGGCTCTAATAGCAGTGTAAGACCTTTATTTATTTTAAGCCAAATACCCTACTATAGCATAAAAGCACATCAAAACATTTTCAGCAAATTAAGAAATATTCATATTGTTCCCAACTAGTATTACAAGAACACTCAGCTGATTTTGAGGCTCCATCTCCTAATTTCCAGCTTAATTTACTCAGACAGTTTACATGCATTTGTTTCTGTGCCAACATTATCTTTTAGATTTAACAGCACCCTGGTCCCCCATCCCCCAGTATTTATCCCTTGATATATTTACAGAAAGCAATCATATTCCTCCTCAGCCCTCATTTTGCTAGACTAAACAAGCCAAGCTCTTCTAATCTCCACACATAAAACAGGCCTCCCTGATCACCTTAGCTGCCCTTTTCTATACCTCTCACAGTTTGATTTCATTTATTCTTCTGCATGGACAAACTCTTCACAGTATTCAGGATTTTTCAGCAGTACCTTGTAAACTGGCATTAATATTTCCATAGCTTTATAAATCACCCTGCATGAAATATCTTAGAAGACTCAAACTGTCCTTTTCTTTATGGTATCACATTAGTAGCTCAAAACCATCATATAATTTAATATGTGGAAATTCTCTGCAAACTTGGTTCTGACATGGGACACAGTAACAGCCCTTCCATCTGCCAGGCAGGACAGAAATAATACAACATGTTACAAATGGGAACCAGGTATGATGCAACAGATTCTACTGAGAATGGTCAGAAGCTATTTTCCAACTATTTATTTAATTTCTTTCTGTATTTGAGTAACAAATCCTATAATTGCCCTGGTCCATAGCAGTTATTTACTGGGGGGAAAATTATTTCAATAATTTTCTTGAGATTTGTTTCAAATCAAACCTGGACAGGCCAGATTGATGGACCAAGGCCAATGGCATGAGGTTCAATAAGGTGAAATGCGGGTCCTGCACTTTGGCCACAACAACCCCCTGCAGCACTACAGGCTGGGGCAGAGTGGCTGGAGAACTGCTCAGTGGCAAAGGACCTGGGAGTGCTGAGTGACAGCAACTGAGCATGAGCCAGCAGTGTGCCCAGGGGGCGAAGAAGGCCAATGGCATCCTGGCCTGTATCAGGAATAGTGTGGCCAGCAGGACCAGGGAAAGGATTGTCCCCCTGTACTCAGCACTGGTGAGGCCACACCTTGAGTGCTGTGTCCAGTTCTGGGCCTCTCACAGCAACAAAGACATTGAGGCACAGAAGCATGGCCAGAGAAGGGCAAGGAGGCTGCTGAAGGGACTGGAGCACAAATCTTACAAGGAACAGCTGAGGGAGCCGGGCTTGTTTAGCCTGGAGAAAAGGAGAGTGAGTGGAGACCTGATCACTCTCTACAACTACCTGAAAGGAGGTTGCAGAAAGGTGAATGTTGGTCTCTTCTCCCAGGTAACTAGTGACAGGACAAGAGGAAATGGTTTCAAGCTGTGCTGATGAGGTTCAGATTGGACATCTGGATGAATTTCTTCACTGAAACAGCAGTTAAACATTGGAATGGACTGACCAGGGAAGTGGGGGAGTCACCATTCCTGGAAGCGTTCAAGAAACAACTGGACAGCACACTTAGTGCTGTGGTCTAGTTGACATGGTGGTGTTTGGTCAAAGATTGGACCTAATGATTTGGGAGGTCTTTTCCAACCTTAATGATTCTACAATTCTATTCTGTGAAAAGTAGGCAAGTAAACCACCATGAATACAATGAAACCCAAAGTAACTTCTAAATCAATTTGAAGTATGAAAAATTTCAGACACAGTGAAAATACAAATAGAAAAATTATTTCTAATTCACAGTTTCTTAAAGTGTGATTTTTATTCTTAATTCCCATCTCCATTACCAGCATGGACAAGAGAGGGTGACAAAAAAGTTAAAATCAACATTACTGATATATGGGTTAATAGAGGTATAAGTGTGCCTGACAGTTTCCCTTTCCAATGCCTTCTTTTAAGTAACTTGCTATTTTGCCAACAGTTAATACGACAAGCTGAAGTTTTCCAGCTTCAAGATGAATCACTTTAAAATCTCTTGGAAACTTCTCTAAAAGCATATTACACATTAGTAAGAATGAGACTGACAGGTAAAGACCATTGCTCTTTCCCATAAAAATATTCAGAATGAAAATAGCTCATAGGAGTTGCCATTACTGAGAAAAATTTCCACTGACACCCCTCATCAGCCTCTAGAAAAATAATTTGGATATGCTCAGTAATGACTTCTTTAAATTTTCAGCCTGAAATCTCATCCCATTCCAGCTGCACCATTCATAATCTATTCCACAGATTATGTCTCTATCATTGTCCACTGTGGGCCTAAATACAATGACAAAACCTGAAGGCTGAACATCTGTTTTGATTGTCCTACTTGGGATCCTTTTCGGAACACCAGCAGATCACAGAAAGACACTATCACTTTCAGATACAGAAGCACGAAAAAAACACCAGACCAAAGAACAGGAGGGCAGATTCAGACAGGAAGCCCAGAGATTACAAGGGGCAGGCAGCACTGGAATATAGCAGGAGAGCTGGAATCACAATTCAGAGAAGACACAGCTTCTCAATGAGGCTGAGTGATAGTTCCTCCAACTGCTTTGCATATATGTAAATGAAAAATGATGAAGACTGATAAACAGCATCATAGTCACTAACTAAAAAAGGAAGTCAACATTCATGATATTACACTAAAGAATGGGAACATAGTCAAAAATTATCAGTATACTAATGTTAACACTATATATAAATAAGAATATGGGTATTCATGGGCAAAGAATATATAATATGATGTAAACAACTGCTTCATAATATTTTTATGACATTTTATTTCAGGTATACATGTGCTTTGTAATAAGCCCAGCAAGTGGACACTTTTCTTGAAGACCTCTCTCAGGCCATAGCTTGTCACTAAAAGCTTAAGGATTACAAAGCTAATAAACAGCTAAAAATTGAGAATGGGAAAAGGGGAACTGTAGTGATATGAACATCTAATAACATCAGAGAATGAAAAATTCTCTAAAATATGATAAGTTGGAATGGATAAGGTGGAATGATAAGTTAATTAACACAGATAAATTCAGAAATATTTGCTAAACAACCCGAAACAACAAAGTTTTCTTGGAATTTTAAGGCAGTGTGTGATGCTCTATCTACAGAAAGGCAGTGTAGGATAATTCAACAAGTATAACTTCGATAGACAAAGAAGAATCAGTCACCTATTTAAAATCAGTAGTTCTTAATGCATTTTAAGAATCACATCCCCTGAGCTTTCTCCTAACATTTGACTTGCATGAAAGGAGTAAGGCATCAGTGGAGGAACTTACCTTTTTGAAACCTCAGAAGAACTCAGTCTTGCAAGTTAACAAGAAATACTGGCAACATAAAATGGGACAAATTTAACACATGGAGAATTAGAAAAAGTTGTGTGCTATAATATTTCATAAATTTCACACAACACATACAGTAGGATGCATGCTAGACAGATCAAAGATTTGTTCATTGACAATCTCAAAATGAAGTTATTAATGATAGTTTACAAAGCACTGCAACTTATTCCAGCAAAGTCCTCAAGGAAAAAATTCTTGATCCAATACTGTTAACAGTTTCATTGACGTAGAGAATGATAAGTTTTGTCTGCGGAGTTTACAAAAGACTCTGCAAGAGCAGTTGGGTAAGAAATTATGAGAATGACAGGATGAGTATCATCAGACTTTCCTGTTAAAAGTAATCACATTAAGGAAAAAACAAAGGTGTATGTACATCTATATCTATCTGAGAACCAGTAACAAAGCTATATAGATATAGAAAATATACCAGGCTCTATTTGGAACAACACTTACAAGCCATCAGGAGGCACTAAAAAGCAGTCAAAAGTAGCAACATCATTTCTCAGAAGAGTGCTGTGCCAAGAAATAAATAAATAAATAAGCTCATGTCATAGAATGCACACCAAGTACTGTCCACTAGAAGCATCAAACCCTCTTGCTGCTTCAACACTGCATTTTTAAGCTACTTTTCAATTATTCATCCCAGTTCTGAAGACCACACTTTAAGGATATGAAAATACTATAGGATGGAAAGCCAACCTTGTAAGATTTAAGGTGCTCAACTTAGTTTTCTAACAAAAGACTCCTGGAGGATTTGATCTTGAGCAAAGATATTTATAAAATGGAGAGAATATATGAAAGTAAAAATGCTCTGACTAAATTTTCAGAAAATAGGTTCTAGCGCATGAATGTAGGATCAGAGTTACCCTGGCCAAGGAACTAGGAAGTACAGGACTGTTTGTACTGCTGTCATGGGATTATGAACATTTTGCAGTTCTGCATTAAAAAAAGAAAGACTGAAATAAAGCAAGGTTTTTGGCAAACGTCTGTACAGGTAAAGAAGGAAATATTTGCACAATTTGACCTCAAAACCAGAAAACCTAGAGAGAACAAAGGCCAAACATAAAAAATGGGCCTTGACTCAATGCCCAGTTTGACATTTCCTACATCTCATCTTCAGTAGTGCCAAACAAGTCACAAGTCCTCCCAAAACTAATACATGTCCATGTTCACACTACTGAAAGTGCCAAGCACGAGCAGTGCATGAACGTCCAAAGACCATGATGACTTTTGTTCATTCAGTTTCTAGCAGTTCTTACAAAGAATAAAAAATAATTCAACTCTTCATTCCCAAAGAGAATTCCGTGCTTTACCACCAAGCCCTTTATTTCCTACAGAAATAGAAGAGAAAAATATTTAATCAATGCATGATATATTTAAGACATATAACCAAATGATGAAATTCTCACTGACTTCAAGATTTCAACTTGAAGACAACACCTTTAAAAGCAGAATAGATCATTGTAGGCCCAATTTCTAAGTGTTAACAACTACAGACACTTGCCAGAATCTCAAAATCCTGAAGGGTTTGAAGGGCTCCTTTCCCGTATTCTCCTTTAAATACAACAGAATCAAGTGAAGCAACACTTTCTGAGGAGAAGGACTTAGGGGTCCTGGTGGACAACAAGCAGTGTGTCCTTTTGGCCAAGAAAGTCAGTGGTATCCTGGGGTGCCTTAGGAAGACTGTTGCCAGTAGGTCGAGGCAAGTGATCCTGCCCGTCTACTCAGCTCTGCATTTAGAGTAAGGCAGCATCTGGAGTGCTGTGTCCAGTTCTGGGCTGCCCTGTACAAGACAGGCATGTTGCTACTGGATGGGTTCAGTGGAGGGCTACAAAAATGATTAGGGGAGTGAAGCATCTCTCTTATGGGAATAGAATGAGAGAGTTGGGCCTGTTCAGCCTCAAGAAGAGATAACTGAGAGGACCTCAACATTGTATCTGAAGAGAGGGTGACAAGAGGATGGAGCCAGGCTCTTCTCAGTAATGCCAAGCAATAAGAAAAGAGGCAATAGAAAGAAACCAATGCACAGGAAGTTTCACCTGAATATGAAGATGAACTTCTTTACTGTGTTGTTCACTGTGCACTGGAACAGACTGCCTGGAGATGTTGTGGAGTCTCATGAACTGGAAACATTCAAGAACCGCCTGGACACAGTCCTGTGCCATGTGCTCTGGGATGACCCTGCCTGAGCAGGGAGGTTGGACCAGATGACCCACTGTGGTCCCTTCCGACCTGACTCATTCTGTGATTCTGTAACACTGTAACAGCTGGAAAGGCATTTAAAGACGGGACATAGCTCAGTTACTTCAAAAATAACATATTTCTGCAGTTATACTATCAAGAACAGTGACTGCCTTCAAAAACTAACTACAGCTTACTGAAGAAGTTTTTAGTCAATGATTATTCCATGCAATGTGAGAAAAATTCTTCCTTTTCAAATACAAATTTTAATAAGAAATGTTGGTAAAGCATTCAAATTTCAGAGATTTCAACCACATCTAAAAGCAAAACCCTATCAACAGCTTACAAAAGGTTACATGTACATAATGTTTTTTGTTTTGTCCCACCCCAAAACATTCTCCACACACACACAAATAATTTTTGCTACTTGTTTTATTCCTTTTCAGAAAGTTCTTTAATCTCTTCAAGTTTTGGTCCAGGGCTGAATGGCACTATATGGGTCCAGAACTTGAAGAGAACTCTTTACCAATCGTGTATAATACACATGTAAATTAAGAGTCACAACAGTATCTAGCTTGTCAAATACTTTCAAGTATTTAGTTTAGTAAACTTTCAATATCAGTTTCTGGGGATCTTTGACATCACCATTCCATACATGCACTCCCTGCATACTACAATTCCCCATGAAGATGGTAATGGTGCAAATATGAGTAAAAATATTGAGAGGCAGGCAGAACCAAAACACAAGCACATAAAACCACTGATTTTGGACCTGGCATACATTAGGCCTGTACCCCTAGCTTTCTTCATGTCCACAGCATGCCATCTCAAGTCAGTGGGAATTCCACTCCCACTAAGTGTTGGAGACTGAACATACCTGAGGTTACTACAATACTTTCCCCATGATAAACAGGTGTGCTGAGATGCTATTAAAATTCAAGGTCCTTTACATATATAATTAGAACAGATGTGGCTTACAGTAAGCAAGGAGAAAACACTGAAGTGGAATTTAGAAAAAAAATCCATTTTATAGCTTGGAAAATTTTCACAACAAAGGTCAAAGTGTTTATAGGACAAGTCCAGCCAATATATGACTGCCCCTCTAATCCAGAGGACACAGCTCCCATAAAAATTAGCATAGAGACAATGTCACGTGTTACCAGCTCAGTTCCCAGTGAACTGCAAATAAAAGCCCTGGTTTAAGGTTTAAGTCATTTAAGATCCAATGTTACCTATGCAGCTAAACCTACTCTGTGGTAGAAGTCACAAATTCTGTAAAACTCTGTTTAAACATATGGGACATTTAGCAACAACTTCCTCCAAATTAATAAACAGATGTTTAGAATAGATTACACAGGAAAACAGGTGAACGAAGTTATAGACAATCCTCAGTTTGAAATGACACACTTAAAGGACAATATTGATGGTTAACAAAGTTGTTGATACCACTAATCCCTAAGTTTGGAACTTTAAATTTTAGAATAAGTGAGATGAATGAGTACAATTTATAACCTTCAAAGATCTGATGACATATTGCCTGAAGATTCAGTAAGTCCTTACAGCTTGTATATGTTTATATTCATACCGTGTTCAAGGCCTGTTCAATACCTTGGATAGAAATGGAGTTTTTGTTCTAGAGTTAGTCCATATCACCATTCTAATGTTGGCTCCCTGGCAAATTCTATTCGTGCAGTCGTGCAAGCAACACACCCTAAATGCTGGAATGTGCTAGAATGCTGTTTGATTTACTGCTGCTAAGAGATCTACTGAAAAACATCAAGAGCCTGACATGAACTTGTTTCCTTCTTTGTTTTCTGCTGCAAACTTAAATGGTTCATCAAAAAACATTCTTCTATTAAGCACTGAAATTATATTTAACAGTAGTTAAAACTCTTAAATTTGGGCTTAAAATAACTTGGGCTTAGGTCATTGTCATTACAAATCTTCTTAACTAGCACAACACTAGCTGAATATGTTCAGATGGATGGACCAAACAGTAATGCCTACGCCATCAGAAAAATATAGGCGGGCAGGGAATCAACTGCCAAATACACAGGTTCATATCAAGTCCGGACTTCTTCAGCCTTTAATGAGAGATGGTCTACAAAAGAGACTAAAATGCAAGTGCTGTATAACTGGAGAACGTATCAATTTGAATCCTTATGACTTCAATCCATCTTCATTGTTAAATAAACAAGGTTTATTAAACTGAATATAAAATTAAATAAAATTTACAAGGTCTTTTTAAAATCTTTTAAAGAAGAAGCAGACTGAGTCATTCACTATTTTCCTTAGTTTAATACTTCAAGTGCTAACTTGCCTCTGAAATGCCATCAAATAATACATTTTCTTACTCATTTTCTTAAGAAATATTCTGCTCCTGCATTTTGAACTTGAAATTGACCCTTGTGAAAATAATAGTGTACTTAAAAATACAAAGTGGGGAGGAGTAAAAATATACTTACTTCATAATTAAGAATTAAAATAACCCAGTTCTATTTCGGCTAAGCCAGTATAGAGGAAAGAAAAGATGGACAATTAACTCTGTACCACAGTGATACTTCTGAGATAAAATCAGATTGTAACTCACTTCAAGCCCAATGTTGTCTTCACGTTCATAGGTTACAAATGATTTATAGTCACCATTTTTTACTTAGCATTCTGCTTTTCCCACATTGGTAAACACTTTATAACCAAAGCATTTTCATATTTCACAAATATCTTTGTTAAAATGCCTTAACACAACTCAAAGTGCTTTAGATCAAATCAGTTTTAAATAAAATTTCCCTCTGCCTCTTTACAGGAAGTAAAGGAAAAAAAAAAGCCACAAAAACCTGTATATCTGGTGCCTGTATTCCTCTTCTTTCACGTTAGAGCTCTAAGTCTCCTCTTTCAGGTCACGTCTTCCACATAAAAGTGCTAAACTAATGCCGCTTAATGACAAATTAATGTCCATGAATAAAAAATACACCTCTAATAGCATAGAGTAATTTGCCATTACAATATCATCATTGGACATGCCCCTGGTTTAATACGATGTATTTAATTCATAACTTAATGAGTGATATATAAAAAGAGAGAGATGAACCCTGCAATTACATTTATGTGAGTCTGTCACCTTATTTGTAAAACCTTAGAGTCATTTACATTCAAATTAGAACAAATGAGTGATTTCACAAAGTGCAGTGATAAATGACCATTGCTGCACAAGACAGAACTGTATTTCCTGTGAAAACATTAACAGTTTCCTATTATTTGTTAAAAATTACAATGCATATTGCCCAGTGTTGTGTGAATAATGACTTTTTTACTGATTAGGTCAGAAGACTAATATGGAGTAAAAATAAATAATTTTTCTTTTCATTTTTTCTGATTTTTTGCTTGAATTTATCTGCTCAAACTGTTATAGACTCACAGTGCCACCTGCTGCCCAGCCCGGGGAGGAAGAGCCCAGACTGCCTCATTTCAAGTCCATTCTGCCTTCCGGGTGTCCTCTTTTGCAATCGCCAAAATTTTCCTCCCAGACTGCTAACTGGGCATATCTTCAAGAACACCAGCAGATAACGGCAGCTGCACTACCCAACCACAAATACTTCCAGTTTTGGGGTTCATGGATCTAAACTGCCTCAATTAATGCAGAGAATTAATTACGCTAAAGACACTAGAGACCAGGAGGGATAGGGAGAACATAAAACATTAATATTGATCAGATGGTAGTAAAACCAAAGAAGAATTTTGTACACTAAGCATTCTGGGATTCATCAGCCTCTGTTTACAGCTTTTTTAAAATACTGGAAAGATTCCAGAAGTAGAAGTCTTTCAGGGGCTGTTGAAGAGGGAGCGAGGCCACACTGGCTGTGAGACAACACAAGAAGGGCAGGCAGGGAAGCCATGAAGCAGGACAGTTTCCTTGTTCCTATTTAAAACACAGGCCAAAGCTGCACTCCCTTCCTGACCGAATCTGCAGAGAGAAGGCAGATACAGCAGTAACAGCCTCTTCGCAACTTGTGACCTCTCCTGCAACTTTGCTGCAGAGGACTGGCAACGTTTATCCATACAACTAGCCAGACAGCTCCTAAGCTTTAATCTTGCCAGCAATAGTAAACCTCAGAATTCCAGCATAATTAATTTTGTTGGGCACAGTAAGAACGGGATTCAATGTGACTGGGTACAGTCACTTAAGTATATTTTCACTTTCCTCACTGACACCAACTGAAGAATTGAGAAAACCACTGTCATATTTTTGAGTCTCATTCTAAACTGGAACTGTAGTGCATTCACGTTTCATACTGTATTCACATTTCATACTTATAGATCTGTATCTCTGTAATGTATCTGTATATTAAAAAGAGAGCAGAGAAAAATTACCAAAGTTATTTTTGAGTTTTGTACAAGATTTTTCCTAATGATTGTCAATAGCTTAATGACAACAGCTGACAAAACACTCTCCTTCAAAAAATAGCAGGCTAGCTCAGCAACAAATGGTTGCATAACACTTAAAATGAGCAAAATGAAGGACAACGTTATTTCTGTCTACTCTGTATTCTTAGCATTGGAAGGTCACTCCACCACAGGATAAAGTTGGTAGACTCAAGTTTAATGGTGGTGACTAATTCTGGGGGATTGTGGGGTGTGTAGAGTGTGCATGCATGTACTTAGATTAAAAACTTCGCATTAGTTAAAAAAAAAGCAAGCTTTGTTTGCTAGATGACCTTTAGATTTTTTTTTTTCTAGCAGTTTAATTTGCTCTATATGAAAAACCCAGGAGTTAAAATCCCAACTGAGCTGGGGCTTCCAGCCATACAAAGGTGATGCTCTCAATCTCTGGTGTACGAATTAATTTATCTCTGAAGGAGTGTATCTTAGTGAAAGTTGGGATTGTGTCATTGGCACTGTTTCAAATGGAGAGGTTGTGTCTAAGTAAAATAAATAACTTTGAAGCTCTGGTCTCACCACGTATATAAAACATGAGCCTTCCTCCTTTTAATTCCACAGGCAAATTCATTTGTAGCTTCTTCCTTTTAAAAAGAGTAACATATTTCAATCAAACATATTCAAACAGTTTAAAATTAGAAGAACAAAAGATCCAGATCATTAAGAAGAAAAGATCCAGTTCATTAGGCATTCATACAACATTAAAAGAATTATTTTATAAGTCTAAATTGACC
The DNA here is from genome assembly GCA_013396755.1 of Sclerurus mexicanus. Classification (NCBI taxonomy): domain Eukaryota; kingdom Metazoa; phylum Chordata; class Aves; order Passeriformes; family Furnariidae; genus Sclerurus; species Sclerurus mexicanus. The sequence continues at coordinate 696,166 of VWZF01005586.1, forward strand.
ATTATAGTAGAAGGTTAAAAATCAAATGCCTCTACCCAAGGCAATTTGCCTGCTTCAAATATTACCATCAATTATTCCAGGAGACTTTATTCTATCATTTGTGTGTTGATTAATCTAATTTTTGCATTCCAGGCCTGATCCTGCCCACTGTCCACTTTTGTATACAAGAATCCAGAGCCGCACAGTACAGACCCAAGAAAATTCCAGTTGCCTGCTGTTATACAGTGAATGTTTTTTCGGGATCATCTTAACCATTCACTTAAAATGTCATTTCAGTTCAAATTAGCTTTCTTTAACGATGCTATGACTGACACCAACAGCAAGCAAGCAGAGATACCTGTAGCGGAGTTCTGTCTACTGTAATGAAGTTTCTAAAAGGTAACCTGCAACACTCACCATTTAGTGGGGAGCCTTAATGCACTTAAAACTAATGGAGAAAATTGGCATCAAACTTTCAAGTTCACTTGACACAAAAACACTTATGATCCCAATAATAATTCTTATGAGTTGGAGTAGCTCTAGCAGTAACCAGGACCACTGCTCATGTCTACTATGCCTACTGCTCCTAGCTGCTGTGAAACTAGGAAATCCTTTCTAGCACTGAGTACAAGGACAGTCAGCTAACACCACACCTGATAAGGCTGTATCGAAACTATGCAACTGTCCAATCAATAAAGATAACATAAATGATATCTCAGACTCTGTCCAGCACATAAAATTAATTTGTTCTTCACAAAAAGTGCCTGATCTGGCAGCAGAAAGTTAAAGAGAAATGCCAACTAACAATCACGCCACGTCTTGCCTCTCGGAAATGAGTGCTTTGCTTTGGACAGTTCTAAACCCCTCACCTATTACCTTGAATGTAACTCAGGAAGTACCTAGAATTCCACTGAGAAAATAATACTGGACTTTAGAAAATACAGAAAAATCACTTAGCTTTAAGATTTCAAATATGGACACTCCAGTGTCCCCGATCCCTGAATGCCAGTGGAAATCAAACTCTGGTTTAAAAACCAATTACTACCCACACAGTACTGAGTTGATGTTGATGAGTAGAAGCAAATTCCATTAAAAACTCGTATTCTCAGTAGCATTCCCTCCTTATTAAGACTCTGATTGTTGAAAGAATTTGCAGTTTGTGGCTCTCTTTGGTGCTGAATACACAAACAGCTGAGGAAAAAGACAAAACTTGTCACATCTACAATTGGTTATATAACTCAGACTTATTTACGAAACAAACATTTCCATGTTCTGAATAAATGTTTTAACACATTTATTCTCTTGCATAAGAATTAAGGTTGTCATGTATCCTTTAGAAAACATTTACAAGCTTTAAAGTACAAAATAGGTCATCAACAACACACTACCTAATACCATGTTCTCTACAGCTCCGTTTAAGAAGTCCACTCTCAGGTGTCCATCACATTCAATGCCTTCAACTAGCTTTCTCTTGCCTTCTCCAACATCATAGGACAAATACTGGAACTCTACAGACTAAACCTTTCAAAAAGTGAAGCAGATATTCAGATAAGCTGTTCCCATTACATTTCAAAGTCTGCCTGTTGGCTGCAGCGTCCTGCGTTAGCCTCCTTCAAAAGACCTCAGCCAAAACTGACAATCAATCCAAGCTGGAAGAGGAACTCAGGAAACAAGAATCTCAGAGAATTGGATGTGCACTCTACAAACGCTGTGCATGTGATCACAGACCTAAGTGTAATTCAAAGTACACAAAGTTCAAGTCTTTAGCTTAGCTTTCCCACACCTATGTATCAGCAACACAGCTAAGAAAAATCACATTGCCTTACCGTTTGCTCAGCCTGAGACAGATGTGTGAGCTTACAAGCCTTGTTTCAATGTTTAATGTACCTGAGAATTATGCAGATGCCATAAGAAGTTCATGAATATGTATGTATCTCAAATAAAATACATCAGCATGCTTCCAGAGTCCCCCTCTACAAATGAAGCTAAAAACAAAACCCCAAAGAGCAGAGATTGTGGAGTAATCATAATTCAAGATAGACTGAGGTGGGGGTAGAAGTCTGCACAACACAAAGCTGGAGTTAAGACCTAAAGTACAGAATACTTAGACATTTCTCTTGTTTGCAAATACAATCAACAGCTGTTTTAAAATAAAAATTAGTAAATCATCAATCCAAAATGAGCATGAGTTTCAAATGAGACTATTGAATCAACATTAAATGCTACAGAACATTTGATAATGAGAAGTTTATAGATGATAAAATAATAAAATTTATCATTACAGCATTTAATAAACTACCAGTGTTGTCAGAAATCTCCATTGCATCATGCTATTATAAATGTCTTAGAGATTGATATTACCTAACTGAAGGCAGGGAGAAAGAATGTTCCTTTCCTTTTTTTCTATCTTTTCTTTGATTGAGGACCATTCAAAAATTGCCATAAATGCAATTCAAACAATTTGTTACAGAAACATTTTTAAGATTCATCAACAAATTAAAGTCCTCTAAGCTGTTTGGTCTATGAAAAAGAGGATCTTTGTTACAGTCAAAATAACATCTTGTTTATTTTGAGACAACTGAGAGAAAATTCCTTAAAGACCAGTGAATATAAAAGTCAGTGTTGGCTGAAAATTAATCTGCCTTCAGTGCACTACAAATAATCTTTGAGAATTAGACACTCTAACAATCAGCTTAGGTGAATCAGATCAGAACAGTTTTCTTTGGAACCTCACAGACTACCAATACGCTTTGAAACAGATATTGGTATGGGTGATGCCAATTGCATTTGTAGCAAAAATTCCTCCTTATTGAAACCCATGGAAATATTACAGGCTGCAAATAAAAGTATGAAGAAAAGATGAAACTGTTCAAGACAGTTCTAATAAAATGACCAGCTGGAACATCCAGAGAAAGAGGAGAGCTGGAACAAGTGCTAACAAGAGCAGCAGTCACATGGGGAAAGCCTGGTCCAACTCAAACAATTAAAGACAATTCCAGCACCTGTATCACAGTACATGGGGTGACAAGACACCCCAGTTACCAACTGCAGCAAGGATAAGTAGCTTTAAGGCAGCCTTTCTTAACTACTTTGATTTTATTTACAGATAGTACTGGAATAAGGCAAGATATACTTTTTAATGCCAGCCAATAATATGTAGAACAAACAGATACTTGATATAATTAGTTTGGACCCTGGAAGATATCACAGTCTTAATGTGCAATACCTTGTTGGCCTCTGTTATAAAAGGCTTACACAACTACTCAAGGCTGTGTACTTGTCTGGACTGCAACAGAACAAAAAAAAAATAAGCACATTCTTACGATGATCTATTCAGACTGCAAATCTGTCGACATATATGCCATGTTGAGGTGAACCTGGTAAATAAAAATACTGTAAAAGGAGCAAAATACAGACTAGAACCCAATACAGCCATCCCACAGATGTCCATGCAGATACAAAACCTTACAATGAGAACCTGATTAAAAAGTAGTTTACAGAACTAGCACTGCTCTCTGTCTTCCAAAATATATACTCCTCCCTTTTCCCTGCCCCTCATCCCCACCTTATTCCCTACCTCCATTACTGTAAACCTGGACACTGGGTCCCACTTCCTCTTAATTTTTACACGAGCGTAGCTCCAGTTATCCTGCCCTGACATACTACTCAGAGTACAACAGTGCTCTTTCACATCTTTCACAGATCTTATAGCAACTGCAGACCACAGAGCAGAGGTTTCTATGATTCAGAAGGGACATGGTTATCTTCTAAATTCTGGAAAGATTGAAAACATGCAAATAAACATATGCACGAGATAAACTGCATCTAAAGACATGAGAGCAACAGAAAAAGCATTAGAAGGAGAAGAATTAAAACATTTCTGCTTCTTTTGCAAGTTATCATCTTATGGTTGGACTTGATCTTGAAGGTTATTTTTAACCTAAAGGATTCTATGATTGTCATCTCCAGAGACTATTTACTGGTCTGTTAATTACAGAGCAATTTGGAAGCAGTATTTACTCACTCCAGAGCCACCTTTTTGTGGGGGTAGTGTGATTTTGGGAGTTGATTTTTTGTTTTGTTTTGGGGGTTTTTTTTCTAATTCATTAGCAATCTCTTCCTAAATAATTGACTATAGCTTGCACACTAAGGATGAGATTCAAAGCACTGCTAATTCTGCAGTTCCCTGTCTTTCCCCTGCAGTGGCCTCAGGATTAAAAGTATTAAGATGGTGCTGAGGGAAGAGCTACAAATACCAGAGGCTACCCAACACAGAAAATAAAAAAAGTTAGCACAAGGATTTATGTTGAGCATCTGCCTGCTCTTCTCCTACAGTGCTCTTATGTTCCCTCCTCACCAACACAATACTCAGCTTCTTCCCTACTCTTTAATATTTACCCTAGATTCTTCGGTTCAATTTCTGACAAACAAAGAATCACATAAGCAGCAGAGACATACTCGCACTGACCGATTCGTTAGGGTGGCATTAAATACATAGTATAAAGTTAGATTTGTATCTTCTTTCTCATTACAGTAACCCCTTCCCATGCCTGCCTGACAACTGGTAGGCCAAATGGTTTTGTGGCTTATTTGGCATCTCACAACCATATTTCCTATTACAATCCATGTCTATTTCATCAGAACAATTAAATCCCTCCTTACATTCCTGGGAAAAAAAACAAACACACAAAACAAAACAACTAACCAAAAAGACAAACAAATTGCAGCATTCTACCAGCTCTTTTTACTTTCTAATCAATTTATAATGCACAAATTAATACCGCCTTAATATCTGAACACGCATTTTGAAGGGTTTCATAAGGCTTACATTTTGCCATAGGACAGAGCCTTCAAGTACATCCTGAAGTTCTTAATACAAGATCCTGCATGTCCCTGGTACTCCTGCCAAGCACACTCAGCCTGTTCAAAGGCAGGTACTGTTGGAAGGCAAGTGCATACTAAGAGGACTGTGCTGATGTGCATTTCCATGCCCAATTGTATTGGTGCCCGGATGCAACTAACATACCTTATTTCAGAAACAGTACTGAAAAATTATGAAGAAAAGTAAATAGTTCTGTAGAATTGCTTATTGCCATTTTATTTCTATAAGGTTTCTCACAGATACACATCAAAGGTATGCTCTTGCTATCAATCATAAGTAATTTCCTATACCAGCCAAGCACAAAAAATCAGCTTACTGCATTCAAATATTTTGCTTCATAAAGACATCAGCATTATGGGCATAAGATCAGTTGAGAATAAGGTGTCATTATAATAAGCCCTTTCCCTTCAGTGAGAGGGAATAGTGCCCTAGGATATACATTAATATCTCTTGTGAACGCTTACACATCTGAATTCTTCACAATACTCATGATCCCAAAAGGGAAATATCTAACATTTGGTAAATTGAGGTAGAAGAAAGCAAATTCTCTGGTAAAAGAGGAAATCAAACTCCAATATGCCAACATTAATCAGTGGACCATTCTTTCAGGAATGAAGTGGAAAAGAATGAATGGTAGGAGAAAGCATCTACCACAAACTGAAACCCAAATTACAGTAGAAATTCAGATCTCCTGAAATCCAGTTTTTGCCGTTTAGGTTATACCAGGTATTGTACTAATACTCTCCTACTGAAATTAGACTTTTAACAAAGGTGTACCCAACCAAAATGGCTGATCAGGCCAAGAAGCCTCACCTCAATGAGATAGTGAGAACATAAACTGAGAAGCTCCAGCAGCTGCAAATGACTCCCAGCTGCTAAGACATCCTGTATCACCCCTGGTTCCAAGAGGATCTGTAAAGAAGAAAATGAAAGATTTGTCATCTGGAATTCAGCATACTTGTAGAAAATACTAATGGCCTTTGTTATTTCAGACACGTGAGTCAACATACAGAACAGAAAGAGCACAATTGAGCATACAGAGAAGTCTTTGCAGAGTGTGGACAGAGTTTCTAAAGTTCATGTGAATTCCCCAAAGGATTTTTAAGCTTTTTTTTCTTTTTCCTGTGATAGTCTATAAGTCACATTACCTTCTAAATCCTTTGAAACTAAATGCATGCTGTTTACTTAAGAAGGAGACTTTTCAAAATTACAGAACCTCCTTTTGTTATCTATATATTTGAACGCTACCATATATACTGATGAATCAGGCCAATGGAACTGACTCAAAAGTCTCCACTATTAATATTATTCACACATGTAAAGAATATAGAGACTAGGAACACCCTTCCTATTCTGCATGGTACCCCTTTATAATTTTCCCAACCACTGTCTCCATTTTACAGAGCAGGGCTCTGAAAGCAAGTGAGAATGCTGCTGGGGAAGTGCCAAGAAGGGCTTAGAAACCAAGACTGATTATTCAGTCACTTGCTCACATGAAACTCCTACTCATTTCAATTAAAATCATGTGCAGGCAGCGGTAAGGATAATTGGGCTACAGCTCCTCGACTGCTGTCTTGGGCTCAGCTAGTTAGAACATCCCTTTCGGGACAAAAAAAAAGTCTTTGGGAATACAGACACTGGTCAGCTTCTTGTCAGCAATCACACTACAAACTACACAAACAAAAATTTGTTAAGTAGTGCCACATCCAACCAAAATCATAAACGCATGAGAAAAATTAATTTTCCAAAGATGCTCAGTTTATTTGGTTTTATCTTCGTATTTCCCCTGGCAACTCTGGTTTCACACCACATGAGGTCAGTCTCTCACTGCTCCATAGGGAAGCAATGCCTTTTTTTTTTTTTCCAGCTCTTTTTAAATTCTGCCCACACTATTCAGTTTTATCTCACAGCATTATCTGTATACCTCAAATGCAGTGGAATAAGGAAGAGGGCAAACAAAAGCAAAGACAGTCATCTGCATCTTTTGTAGTTTAACTGTTTTGAGGGAAATGAGAAAACGTGCATGCATTTCTTCAAGCAACACCACAAAAGATATCCAACAGAATGGATTTATTAGGAGCAGGAGAGAAGGAGAGTGATCCTTGTTTATATCAAGAACTCATTTACACTGAGTTCTGGGAGTAGATGACATGCTTAAAGCTTGTGCAAATCACTATATATATCAATACTGGGTTTTAAGTGAACATTCTATGTAACTTACATACTATATAAAAGTTCTTTATCTAGTCAAAAAGACATGTAAGGATCTTAAAGTAAAGGAGAATCAGGCCCAGCACAATCCAGGTTTTTGGTTGGTGCTACAGAGGTCGCTATGCATGATGAGAGGTAGTTCAGTGGAAAGCTAGAAGGGATTTCAGTCACAAAAACATCTCTAATAGGTATGGATATTAAAAAAAGAAGAAAAAAAAATAAGGCAGCACTGTCAAGTATTTTCAAGTGAGAACTCAAGGTCAGACTGACAAAACAAGCTGGTATAGATCTTGCAGTGTTTGTTATTCAGACGTGATTTACACTGAGGAAGTTGTCATCTGATGGCATGTTACTTACTAAGTGCCAGCCACCAGCTTTGCATTGTTAAAGACACAATATGAAGAGAACTAGAACCCCAAGCACATTACTACCTTGTAGGGATAGACAAACTAGATTTAACTATGAGCATATTAATGTATTTTAAAGCTACAGCAATCCATTTATAAAAAACACTGGTAGCATTTTGATATGAGAAGTAGGACAAAAGACAAGCAGGGTGACTACTCTCTGGAGGTGGTTTGCGCAAAATCAGCAGAAGTTTATTTCAAGGTGGCAGGCATATTTCTCACATGTTGTTTCATTTCTTAAAGCTTTTCTAAACCTTGCAAGATTTATTCTGCTGAGAAAACATTTGTGAGAACACCTTTGTGTTCCCCAAGATAACTGAGGAAAGTCTAGGTTACCTCTTCACAAAACTTTGCTGTAAGTGCAACTATGTCTGCTTTTATTCAATACTCATTTGGAGGTAGGCAAAAATACTAATTCATCTGTGCTAAACATTCACCATCAGCAAACTGCATGCTGAGGAAATCCACAAGAAAACAGTAAGTAAAGAAGGAAGAAAATATTGCAAGCCTTCCTTCTACTGGAACTAGGCTAATTCACAATTATTCCACACCTTTCAGCTTCTACAAACTAACACAATTACTTGATTTTTATTAATTACCAGCACAGCTGTTTATTGGTTATACAGGCTATCCAGCTGAATATTAACAGTAAATGCACATGAATACCACCACATGCACATCACAAGCACACACAAGTAAGGAAATATGTAATGTCATGTCAGAAAATTCTAGAAAGTAAACCACATGAAATTTAACAGAGAAAACAAGAAAAAGAGATTCTAAGATTCCTGCCACCAACGAAAAAGAAAATTCCTTCTTGACTCCACTTGCAGCATTTCAAATGAGACAGACATCTAACAAAAGTATCACTTGTTTTTGCCTCATGAAGATCATTCTCTGTGCCTGAGACCATTCAAAAACCTTAACTTTTCTTTTAAAGTTAAAGCTTTTCACTCTCAACCAGATAGTACTGTTGCCTGTCTCCCTGTTCATTCATGCTTCAGCTGAATTCCCCTCCTTGTACATTGACATATTCTGCTTCAAAAAAAGTGAGTGGTGAAAGAATGTTCTAGTCCCCTGCAGGCAACTGCCCAATGCCCTGGCATGTAATGTTTGATAGGACTTGTTGCAAAATCCAGATGTCTCATTAGCCAATACCAGAAGAAATCATGACCAGCATTCTCAGATACAGGTCAAAATATTTTTCCTGAAAACTAAGTGAAAATCTTTGTTAAATGCATAGCATATACATCATAAAATCATCCAAGCAAATTCACTATTTTTTGGAAGATGTTTCATTACTTTAATCTCTTTCAGCTTTAGAAAAGTTATCTCATCCCTAGCTTAATTCCTGTCCAGAGCAAGTAACATGAAACATTTAACTTCCCCTACAATAAACTGCATAATCTGAATTAATTAAGCTCTGTATTATTCTACGACTTCTGGGCAATCAGTAGCTGAACTGTGAGCCTAACACCTAGTAGCTATAACATAGTGCTAAGCACAGGAACAAAATTATCCTCCTGAAGAAGTGAAAAAGGAAATGTCCCAATCCAAGTACCAAATTTATATTTTTGGCTTGGAAATTACATTGAAAAATGATGATAAGTATTTACAGTAAGACACAGGCCTTTGTATTCAGTTATCCATGACTTTGGCATATTGTCCCCAGCAGAAAAGAACAAGGACAGTTGAAGTCACTTTTGCTGGGGACAGCAGGCAGTTTAGCTGATTCATTTCACTCCAAAGGCAGCTTGTGGAACTGCTATGCACAGGATGCAGTAGGTCACTGCCCAAGAAAATAAACCATCACAATACACCTTTGCAATACACCTCCATCCACAAGAGAGACAGAGAGGATTAAGGAAATAAGAGGTGCTAAGATATTGACAGCTATTTTACCCCAGTCTTAACTAGAAATGGCAGATAAAATACTGGTTCATCACTAGAAAAACTGTCAACATCAAGGGGATGGGGGTGGGAATTGATGAGAGATACAAGTCAAGATTCTATAAAGGAATCAAAGGAATTATCAGGAGAAATAGTTGTACTTGAAAATATTTACTTCTACTATTTCTTTACCATATGTGATCTTCCTTTTTTTTTTCTTTTGTCAAAAAAAATAACTAACCTGAAAGAAGAATTTTGTAAAGGAGCTGTAAGATAATACTTTAACTCATCAGAGGGTCTGTGTGCATGAATTTGAAAAATCACCAGATGGTACTCCTACCACTTCCTGGAACCTGCTTCATAAAGTGATAGTAGCTGTTAACAGGATGACAGGCTTCAAACTAACTGAATACAAAATAAAGCTAGTAAGTAAAGGCAATAATTAAATAGGACTCACACTGATAATGCATTAAAGCAATATTGAGAGCAATATACCTGAAAATACAATGAGTTTCTAGATTTGTAACTGGGATAATACACTGGTATTATCTTTATTAAAAGAGTAATGCTTAATTAGTATTTTGTGGGTAAAAGAAAATCTGTTAAATATGCTAATAAATAGAAAAAATTTAAAGCCTATTTTTGAATAATTATAAATGCAACTTCATATGTGGCTTTTAATAAAAGGAAACATTTCAACATTCCACATTCAACATTTCAGGCAGGGTGTAAGGCTGTGTTAATCTTGGGCTAAGAATGTACCACAGGACAGATTACCTTAAAATTCACTTTGGCAGAAAGAGCTGAACATAAAAAAAATCACATATATACGGGCTTCCTCACTAATTCTTTCATTTCAGCTTCAACAATTCAGAATGATTTTATAACTTTAAGACAATAATTAAATTTCTATTAATATAGAAACAAAATATTACAGTTTAGGAGAAAAAGAAAAAAAAAACAACAAAAAACAAACAAAACCAAAACAGACCAGCCCCTTAGGAAAACACAAGAACTTGGTATTACACTCTAATAAAGCTACGTTTGTTGTGCTGTCTTTGGAAAGTCATTTTCTCCCAAAATAATTTCCTGCCTATGATGCAACAAAGTAACAACAGTGATTACTTGCCTTCATAATGTGTTTTGAGGTCCTTAAATAAAATTGTATCTAAATGCAAAATATTTCTGTTACCATAGATTAAAGACATATGATAGAAGATAATTATGAAGAAAAAAGATTCAAGTCTGAAGCATTTCAGTATGCACAGGACTCCAACTGTGCAATTGTATTTTTGTTGAATTAGGATCACAATCATCCACTGCAAATTAAAACCAGTGTTCTTGTGAGTCCACAGCTAACTACACTGGCCCTTTTAGGGGGCTACCCCATTCCGCCAAGTAACATTGTGTCTCTTGCCAACAGAAGGGTTAAAATAAAGGGGAAATAGTCAAAACAAAGGGCAACAATGCCCATGACTCTCTAACACAGTGGTTAAGACTCTTAGTTGGACAGCAATAACCGAGAGCTCCAAACTCTGCACCAAGAACTGCTTCTCTCTATTAACAATATAAAATACACAGTTCCTATGTTGATTGTACTTCATCCACCTCTCTTCCAATGCACATCTCACATTTGCAAAATGCCCTTGGGAGAAGACAGTGTGAGTATTCTACTCACTGAAACTCTGGCCTGGCCTTGTTGCTGTCAGCTGTGAAGTAGAAGAAAGAATAACCTTAAAGCCCTTTTATGGAGAAAGGATATGGCAACTACAACAGGACAAGAGTCAACTAAAACAGGAAAACAGTTGTATCTCTCAATTCTGAATATGTGAATTACATGGTAAAATGCCTATGGTAAAGATGAAACATATTTAAGATAATTTTTTGCCAAAGATTTCATTATTAGAGGATTACTGAGAACCTACGTGCATAGAACAAAACCAAATTCTCCTGCCATTCCTTTTGTGAGTTTCACCTATTTCAATACCAAATTTCTTTCTTTGTGGTGATTAAGGACCATTAACACAGTTGGAATTATGGCATTGTTTATATTGCCTTGAGTTTTAAAACGCTTTTTCTGAACAATCAGTTTTCCCTTAAAGGCAAAATATTTCCAACAGTAATTATGATAAGACACTGCCTGCCTAAGCAGACAGAAGATAAAGCTCCTATTTTAAGGCTGCAGGCATATTTAGAAGTAACAAAAGAGAGGCAAGAATGACAAGTTTCATTTCAGATTTCAGTGTCATCCTAAAAATTAAATTTCTTAATTTTGATAACTTTCAAAAACTGCAAGCCATTGTGCAATATTAAATGTTTCCACCAGATGTCGCCAATATATTATTTTACACAGAAAGTTGTATCCAACTTGAAGTGCAGTGTCTCAAACATAAGTTCAATATATTATAGAAACAAAGAGAAGAAACCTGCAACTAATTACTTATCTGTTTAGACATACCTTACAAGTTCCACAGTGCTACCTAGAGAAACACCTATTTTTTTTTGACTAACATTTTGGCCAAATACGGTTATTAAAAAAAAAAAAGAAAATAGAGTTAATTGCTTTCATTTTTAAGAGGTACTCCAGATCATGTCTTGATACCTACATTTGCAGAGCAATATAAGGTTGTATTTGGCATGAGTGAATTTTGGGCTACTAAGAAATATTGTGTTTGTTTTTTGCAAACCAAACACAACTGGTTTCAGAACTCTCTCTGATGTAAGCATCCAGTAATCCAGTTGTTTATTAATAGCCTTTGTGGATTACTCCCACTCACTACCTTGAAATGCTCAATAAGTATAAAACCAGTGCCAGAAGAGAATTTCAAGGACTAAAGGGAAAACGTGACACTGCTAATTCTCAGACCCACACATCACTGAGTTATGCTTCAAAGGCATCTTTATAGGAGAACTCCTGCAGAATTCCTCTCATTTCTCTGTGCCAAGTAGCAATTGGTGTATCTGATAGACATAACAGAGCAAACTTCACCTTATAAACATTTATATGTATGAGCAACTGTACATGCATGCACATCTGTATTTAACTCAAGAACCCCATTCATTTATTCAAAGTAGATTACACCTGAAAATGAAAGACACAAAAGTTGCTAAAGAACCAAGGACAGAAGGCACGTACTATTTGCTAGGGAGCTGAGGATGCTATCCAGGAAACAACATCTGATCACTTGCTGGGTTACATAAAAGCCATAACCAATCTTTCAAAGGTTCCCAACTTATTTTATACAGGTTGATTAGACTTTGAATTTTGCTGAAAGATGGGAAACATACCTCTAATCGCAGCAGACAGGATGGGTCAGCAGAAATCTATTACAACCCATCTTCTCAAAAGATACTTCCTTTTAACAAGAGTTCTGTCTTCAGAATAATTAGCCTATAGTTTCAATGACTAAAAAGGTGATACAGGTGCCTAAAATTTCAATTTGTATCAAAGACATTCTATTTTTATCAAAACTTTTAACGGAAAGAACAAAACATATACCAATGATAAGTCACATACAGAGATCTTCGGCTAATTCACTAATACGGTATGGCAACTCTGTTTATCACTTAAAGAGATCTTTCAGTAAGTTCTGCTTTCCATAACAGCAGAAACACAGAAATTCAAGTGCTAATATCCAAGACCAATGCTAAAGCGTAACTGTTCTGTGGGCTGGTGGCAAAAACAGCTCCTTTAAAACAGAAATAAGAAAAAAAATTTACCTGTTTAGTTGCCTTGGGAAAAAGCCAATAACAACAATTAAAACAAAAAACTAGAAAGACCTATATATGGCCATACACTCAATCCGCACTATGGAAGTAAATGCTTTAAATTTGTATAATCCAACAACTCCACCAGAATAATGCAATATGGATTTAAGCTTTCCATTTTGAAATTAACTAATAAACATCACTATATATGTCAATGGACTCAATTATTGTAGCAATATTTCAAAAATAGTTTTGTTATCTAGAACTTCAGAGTCCAAAGCAGAAATAGCTGGGTGTTCTGAGCTCACTATCCACAAACTTTGAACTGAGATGAAATCACACAGCAACACTCTCCAAGTATGCAGTGCAAAGATATGGCAGGTCATATACACCTTTTTTCTTTTTTCTTTTTT
>VWZF01005586.1:709685-743374 GCA_013396755.1 Sclerurus mexicanus
TGGCAAGGGGAAAGAGGGAAAAGGAGCATCTCTCTGCGTTTTCTGAAGTAACATAATGTGATATCTAACCTCTGGTCACAAAGAGTGGCACAATGAGGATGTATAGTACCTATAAGCATTTACAAAGATGCTTCAACTGCATCTGTCCAGAGAGTAAGAAACTGCTTTTCTCCTCAATTATGTAATTTCTCAAACAGCAGAGTTTATAAGTATTTCTTATTAGGGCAACACTTTTCTTCACATTTAATTTAGCATGCAGAATCAACTCACATTAAGATTTTATGAACAGTCAGGCAACCACAAAAAGGTTATACGAGTCCTACATGATTCACTACCTGGCAACAATGCACAGAAGTGGTGTTTTTATTAAACGATCCTTCTAAAAAAAATCCACCACAGTATATAAAAATTAAGATCTGTTAAATCAAAATACCTTGTACTGGGTAAAGCACAAGAAAAACAATTTCCAGTACTTCTGAAAAAGTCATATTCAGTTTTTATTGCAGTTGCTTTCAACTGTGTTTCTTAATTTGAAGAACCATACAATACCTGTCCAGTATATGCAAAATCCAGGGCTTGTTTTAAACCGAGGCTCGTGACACCATGCAAATTCACCTCATCAGCTTCACTTTCAACCATGCAGAGACTAAACATTGCCTATGAAAAATAAAAAAAGAAATGTTATTAGCCCATTTTGGGTAAGAATTCTAAATAACAACACATTTGACACTTAGAATGAGATCTATACTAAGTTTTCAATACTAGCTCCACAGCAATCAATCCTGCAAACGAGTCCTTTTATCAATAAAGAAATACAAAAACTTATTCTGGAAAAACTGAAACAAATCCCTTTGGCCCAGATATATCTATATATATACTTCTTAACTATGTAATCCAGGTGAAATCAATGGGAACAGTCACACAATAAGGTATCATTCAATAAAAAAGATAACTGGAGTCTAGGTAAATAAAAATCTCCACAAGCACCACTAGAAATAATATTTATGTACAGTATCATTATATACAAAAATGAGCAATAAACCATATACAGTTACTTGCTGGAGAAAAAGGGGCAGTTAACATTCCATCTTTTATACAGAATCCCTTCCAAATGTGCATCTCAGACCAGAATGCAAACAATATAATACTCTAGTTATTGAACGCAGAGGAAGGATGGAGATGCAGTCACATAAACTTATAACCTCCTCCTGTTATTGCCCTGGTTTCTCAGATCATAAAACCTAAACTGAAGATAGGCAAGATGCTATGGAACATCCCTGAAAATAACACTGAGGAGAGCAACTGTCCCTTTTATCCCGCCTTACTTTCCAGATCATTTCTCTCCAGGGCCTCCCAACACTGAAGAAACTCAGCCTCTGAATCGTTGTGAGAATGTTTTTCTTTTTATCTTTGTTAAACTTCTTTGCCCTTCACTCTTTCCTCCCAGCCTGCATTCCCGATGCAGTACCCCAACTTACCACTCCTTCCCTCATCAATCCCATTCTCCATTCTTTGTCACTCTCCCATAATTTTTTAACAAAATACACCACTCAGAATATTTAAACAGTAAACTGTGAACAAATAAATTGAATAGTTCTATCATCAGTCATTGCCGAAGAAAGTCTAAGTTTACCCACCGTAGGTTTTGTGCCAAACTTGATGCCTCTATGGAGGGTACCAAACTTCACCTTGGAGAACTCTAGTAAGAAAGCATTTCTCATGAACGTAACCTCTGTTACCTTCTCTCTGTACTCTGACTGATACCTGCAGAAGCTGATACAGCCAATAACGCACACTGGATTTCATTTGTGCAATCTGTCCACCAAGCACTGCTGAATTTAAAGGAAGAAAATAAGCCCTACCCCCTCCAACTCTTTAGCACATATGACCTATAAAGGCCCCTTCCCACCCAAACTATTCCATGATTCACCTAGACTCAGGTGGCTTCAAGAACTGAACACCTTCTGCAAATAAGTAATTCTGAAAATGTTAGCACTTTCATCATTAAAACACTGTAGCTTGGCATAAATCTGTTGCCTGGAAACAATCCAGTATAAGCAAGAGCGACATTTGTCACACATTTACTCAACAGCAGAAAAGAAGCAACAAATATTTTAAAAGGTTTATCAAACAAATGTAGTAAAACACAGCCATGAAATATATCTAGATAGGAAAAAAAAATAAATTCTAACAAGTACAGACACTTTTCTAATCCATTAAAATGTAATCAGAGTTGGACATTTTGTTGCCATTTAGATGTACGAAATGAGCTTTAAAAGGTACCGTGGGGCTTCAAAGCTTGCCAAAAGCAGCAAGATACCCATCAGCCACCTGCTCCTTGCAAAAGTAGACGTGCAGTTTGTCTCTTGAAGAGATAAGCTTCTTTTCTCAGAAATTCACTACTAAATAAGCCTTTTGGATAATATTCCTTTCACACGCCAATTCATGAATAAAGAGAGTAAAGTCTCAAAGCAGCATCTGTCTACATAGTGGCAGATTTGGAAACCTTCTGTGCACTCAATTCCAACACAGACTGACTGCAGAAAGACTGGAAATGCTCAGGGACACACGATGCTCTGCATCCTCCACCTGTGCCACAGTAATAGTCCGTACACTACTGACCTGTCCGGGGAACCATCAAAAGACAGTGTGGTTACCAATACAGTTTTTATTCTGATCAAATCTTCCACACTACGAGTTAAGCTTACAGATAGAAAGAAACACTTAACTGAATCTCATCTGTAGATTGGGAATCCTTTCTATGACTTCTGTATAGACTTACTAAATTTATCTTTAGGACATTATTTTAACGCAGGTTTCAACGTGGTCTTGACACAGGGTTTATTACTATACCTAACTTAGTAAACTCAGCAGGATCAGGCTGCTAACTCAGTCACTGCCCATAATCATCCAAAGTGTTTAACAAAAACAGCCTCCAGCAGAGCTTTAACCCCTGCCAACTAGCATTCTCCCAGGCAATGCTCAGATTACAGTCCTGGGGATAACTCAAGCCATAGCTGTTCCAAATACACAGTGTGGATAAAGCCAAACTGTTTGCAGAGATTTAGCTATATCATCACAAGTCATGCTATGCCAGTCCTTTCAGGGCCAGCAAACAAGCCCTCATTCACCTTATTTACCACTACAGGCATAGTCTAAGGGTGCAATGGGCTCTCAGAATTGTAGTTGCCAGTAAGCCACAGGACTGTGGCTTTGCATAGAATCATAAAAGGTTTTGGGTTAAAAGGGACGATGAGGATCACCTAGTTCCAACTCTCTACTATGGGCAGAGACACCTTCCACTAGACCAGCTGAAAGCCCCATCCAACCTGGCCTTAAACACTTCCAGAGACAGGGCATCCACAACTTCTCTGGGCAACCTGCTCCAGTGCCTCACAAACTTTTCAGTAAAGAATTTCTTCCTAATATTTAATCTAAACCTACCCTTTTTCAGTCAAACTGAAAGCCTTTGCCCTTGTTCTATCACTGTGTCCTTGCCAAAAGTCCTTCTCCAGCCTTCTTGTAGGCTCTCTCTACATAACGGAAGGCCACAAATAGGTAACCCCAAAGACTTCTCTTTTTCAGGCTGAACAAACCCAATTCTCTCAGCCTTTCTTCATAGGAGAGGTGTTCCATCCCTCTGATCAACTTAGTGGCTCTCTTCTGGACTTGTTCCAATGGGTCCATGTCCTTCCTGTGCTGGGTGCCCCAGAGCTGGATGCAGTACTCCAGGTGGGTTCTCACCAGAGCAGATTAGAGGGACAGAATCACTTCCCTCACCCTGCTGGCCAGGCTTCTTTTGATGCAGCCCAGGACATGATCATCTTTCTGGGCTGCAAGTGTACATTGTCAGGTCATGTCCAGCCTCTCAGCCACCAGCACCTCCAAGTCTTTCTCAGCAGGGCTGCTCTTGGCCTGTTCATCCCCAACCTGTATTTATATCAGGGGTTGCCCCAACCCAGGTGCAGCAGCATGCACTTGGTCCCATTAAACCTCAGGAGATTCCCATGGACCCACTCCTCAAGACTGTCCAGGTCCTTCTAGAGGGTGCACTCGATCCCATTGTCCATGTCATTGATGAAGATATTAAATAACACTGGTCTCAACATGGACCCCTGAAGGACACCGCCTGTCACGGATGCCCATCAGGATTCTGAGCCACTGACCTTCTGGATGCAACTGTCCAAGTAGTTTTATCCATCTAAGAGTCCACTGAATCCACCTCTAATTTAGAGAGAAGGATGTTGTGAAGGACTATGTCAAAGGTTCTCCAGAAGTTCAGATAGATGACACTTCCAGTCCTTTCCTTGTCCACTGAGGAAGTCACTCCATCGTAGATGTGATGCCATCTGCTATTCAGAGTTCATTTTCTCAAATAATACCCCCAAGTATTCTGTGAAGGTTTTAGATGCTGTATATGAACTACATCTATTTTTCAGGAGGCAAGGACAAAGAATTGGATCAAAAACGCAGTGGCTGTCAGACAGTTCACATTCAGCTGAACTGGATTAGCCTACAGGAAAGTAGTCTCCCACTCAGAACTTAGTACTGCTCAGTGATCCACACTGCCTTTACCAGCAGACAAATTTCTTTTTCAGCCGGATAGTTTTAAGGTTTAATCCACCATGAAAAAAAAAAAAATCTGTTCTACCACAGGCAGAAATTGAATTCAAACTCAATCTTTAATTTGCACTAGTGTACTTGAATATTGCAGTTTTAACTGTAAAAAATATGGATCATTAAATTCTAGTTTGAGATGTCACCAATACCTGAAGAATGAGTTACGGTTGGGCTGTCAAACTCCAATTTAAGATGCATCTCTGAAAAAACTCTGAGGTTTTGTGAGCTTAAGTAGATCTGTCAGTCACGCTTCTAATGCAAGGCTAGTAGCCCACTTTATTTTTCCCTTGGATACATTAAAAACCAAGGCAATGAGATAAATATCTCAGGAGGAAGCAGAACATATAAGAAAAACAAAGTAAACAGAAAATATTTGGACAAATGTGCAATTCAAAGTCAAACTTACCAGAAAAGTTAACAAATTTGGCTAAGCATGAAATGTTAATCATGTTAGTTATTGACTTCATTCAACTATGCTATTATACTTTATTTTAAAACATTTCCACTTAAACAAAATCTCTTTGAAAATGCCTCATTTCCCCTTCAAGACCTTCATGAGAGTGGGCAGTACAGACTGCCAATGTTAGCCAAAAACCTCTTGTAAAATAAAACCCACTGATGAGTGGACTTATCTTTTCTTCCAGTCCCCTTAAATATCCAGATCTTGTTCTGCTATTCAATCATACCATTAGCCAACATTGTGACAAATAAATTAATTGTTTAAATTCTGCTATTTCAGTTAAGATTTTACATAAGTAAACCAAATCCCCCAATGAAGAGTAAATGCAATCCACTTTGTGGCAACTGCTTCAAAATTCAGACCTCAACATGCTGTCATGAATGGATATATTGCATTTGTGGAATTCCACTTGAGGTCACACTTGTTTCAGATGCTACAAATTTGGATGGCCTTATTTTTGTGGGGCAGGAAGACCCCTTACTAGCTCCTACTTTTGGGGGAAGGGAGGAATCAACCTTTCATTCTTCCCTCAAGCTTGGCCTGAAACAGAAACAAAGCTATAGAATTATACCCAAAGGAAAAAGAAAACAAAACACACAGTCCTTGGATAAAAATATTCAAACCAAGAAAAATTCTCAGACTCTTGAAAACTTGACTTCAAAGTAATGTGGCAAGTTGGTGGGCATTTAATACAGAGCACACTTGTAGTGTCACAACTTTACCCTCAGCAGTCTAAGGCACTTTTACAAAAATTTTTCTTCTGCAACCATAGAATACAAAAGATGACAAGAGCTCAAAGCTGACTAGCACACAACCACAGGGTGTATAGGCTCAGATGTGATGAGATCTGAAGTAATCAGGCAGAATAACCCAAGTAAAAGATACTTAGCATAGTCTCTGTGTCTAACCTCCCATGCTCAGCACGGCAACATGCTGTTAACTAACTTTCAAAAGGAAAACGCAAGAGAGCTGTAAAATACCACCAAATCAAAACAATGTATTACTGTTAAAATGTCCAGAGATATTATCAGTCAGGCAGCACTGCAGCAATATATATATATATATACTCCTTCACAACATATAACTTGAAGAACAGACACCAGGGTAACAGACACACAAGATGATATTCAAAATTCCCAAAATACAAATTGCTCACAGTCACAATGATGAGATCCAAAATTGCTCTTTGCTTTTGAGTAGTTTTCTTACTTACTCAGATGTTCCATATCCATGAGAGCAATGAGCTTTTCCTCATTTGTACATATCAGTCTTACAGCCATGTCAGTCACAGCAAACAGTAAATCATCACAAAACTTAACCACGTTGTAAAATATTTTTATGCAAGGAACTCTGTCAGTGGATTCCACACAGCTTAGTGGCCTTTTAAAGGCAAGGACCAGAATCAAAACATATGCAGTGACAGAAGACAGGAAAATGGATATAAAAAGAACAAATAATTATGCTGTCAAAAAAATGCAGTGACTGAAATCATAAGCAACTGACTGCAATGACCTGGAATTCTTATTATTGAACTTTTATAAGTTTTCTGCTGAAAGTTTTAAAAAATTAACTATTTGAACACTGAAGTAACCACTGGATTTAATTTAAATCTGCATAAAAGCTGTTTAACAGTTAACCAATGTTCAAAGGAAATTATTAAAGTCATTACATGAACAATAATAATATGATACATTGCATAAGTACCAAATAGAAGAAAAATTGGTAAAATAGCTGGAAACGTGAGAGAAAATGAGAGGAAATTGTCATCAGAGCCTGCAATAACAGTATTATTAATTTTAACAACAGGTAGCTGTATAACAAAAGTAAGTAAAAGTATTTTCTATCATTAGATAGGTAGATTAATAGATAGAAAAAAGCATGTTTAGACACATCTTTAGTGTCCCACCTTAGTGGGATGAAGCATGCTTTTTTACTCTAACTGTAAAGAAGTTAAACAGCCTAGATGCTTAAAATAGTTGAAAACTTTAATCTTAAGAGTAAAGGGCTGAGCAAACTGAAGAGTGAAAGTTGAAGAGATGTGTGAATTGCATCTTTTTTGTGTATTGATTTTATGAGAACAGAAGAACTTTTTGAAGATGTTTATTTCTGTAGTGAAAGCTACGATTACAGCAATAAAAACCTGGGAAATGTTTACACCTTTGGTTCTTATATATAGTAATTTGTCACAGGAAGCAGAGTTTTCTTTCACTTCTCTGAACTCACAAAGTAATTTCTAGATTAAAAATCCTTAGGTGAGTGGCTCTTTAAAGAAGAAAAAGACTTGAGAGAGTCTGAATCCACACAAAATGCCTTCAGTTTGCCTATCTTGATATTCTTATGCTCATCCCTTAATTCGGCTACATCAGCCACTAGCTGACTTTTCTGATATGTTCCAAATGGGAGATAAGCAAATGACTATTTAAATTACTGCCTTCAAGAAATACCCTGCCTCTTCTAGGAGTAAAGTATATGGTTCCAGTGTATAGCAATAACCTCTAAAATATCTTGAAATTCCCTCAGCAAGGCTGTGAAGAGACATTCAGCATTATCCATATTTGTTTTATTCAACTTTAAATGCAACTTTCAAAAGGTATTTAAACTTTCAAAAACCAGCAAGTAAGCTGAGCTTCCTACAGCAACCCAAAAAGTACCATTTCCAAATTTCCTCCCTCTGTTTTCTCAAACATTGCTTTGCTAACTACCAGCAGCCGCAGCTCCAAGTCCACTAAAACACAAAATGAACATTTGGAACTCCCCAACAATGCATAGCTCCGACCTACATCAATTCTTGTTGAACCACGGACTTAACAGCAGGCAGCAGGAACAAGCATGATGTTCATAGAGTTTCAGCAAGGCCAAGCTTATTTGCAAAACACAATGTAAATATCTCAATTCAGTTCATCCTGTCACCTTTCATCCTCAACTGACTGGCAGTGGAAAGCTTTTGCAACTGATGTGCAAGAGTCTGCCTTTACCTTCAGCTGTTTTTCTGGTGTGGCTGTCCAGGAACATGACACATTCTCTACTGCAAAGTGCATAAGCATTTGCTGCACTTCCTCACAATAATCACCTGATGAGGAGAGTGGAAAGCTGGCACAGGGTGAACCAGCATTCTTGTAGTTCCTTTCATTGCACCACACGCAAAGAGAAACACCCAGGAAATCAAGATCAACTAAGAGCGAGTTAAGCTCAGTGCACGTGAGCTTTCTCACCTCTAGGTTACCGTAGAGCTCTGTGTTAAAAACTCACTCCTACTTTTCCTACTTACCATCAACTATATTGTAAGCACTCTGGTCAAATGTCATAAGGGGGAAAACAAATTCTTAATGTTTCATTAATGGGAAAACAAAGCACAGAGTATGCCACCTCACCCAGCCTCTTATTACTGAGGCTGAACTCTACAGGAAAAAACTAAAGTGTACCAAACAACTTGTTTGGTAGCCATGTTAACGACTTAACTAACTTTTTGCCACCCAATTCAGAAGCATGTCTGAAAAACCAAAAACCTTAATACACACTTGTAGCTGAAAAAAACCATACTACAACAATTCTGAAAGTGAGTGAATGCCTACCCTGCCTATCCAGCAAACAAAGTGCTAAAGAACTGATAATGAAATCAGCAAGGTTTTCCTCAGCTATTTATCTTCTTGCACTGAATTTTCAGTTACTAACACTATCTAGCACTGTTCTACTGCTCTAAAAGAGCTGAATTGTCATCTCAAATTTCTGCCTCCACAATTCCACAATGATACTGCTTGAGTTCTTTTTAAAATTATTTTAAAATAGATAGGTGTTTTCATTAAAGTGAAATTTCATTAGTGCTTTATTACAATTCACTGCCCACAGCATATACACTTACTTCTATATTCATTTGTTCCATAGTTTTTTTCTTTACAGGAAATTGATTACAGTTCTCATCTCATGCACCAAAAAAGCTATGAAGAAAGTAAACTAGCACTACAGAGATCTCAGATCCATTTCCCACACTGTTCAGAGAACTCAGTTATGATGTGACACCTGAAGATTTTTTTATTTCATGTGTAGTTTTAAGCCTCTAAGAATTCTTACTGGCATCAATGGAACAGCTCAATCATGCATTCTTTCTGATTTGGAACCTAAGCTTATTTGTATATAGGTCACTCAAACATAATCTATTTAATCTACTTTGTTGTATTACTCCTGAATTAACCTTTAGGTGTTTTTAACTTCATCTTCTAATCGTTCATTATGTAAAAAATATAATTTTTTCTTTGTTATTTTCACCTATCACAACAAAAAAAGTAAATATTCAGAATGTATGAATAGGACTCAAAATACTGCTTTGACAGATGACAATGTACACATCAAATATCAACTATGCTCTACATGCACAATGTATACTTTTCCAAATAACCAATTTAATATGTGATTGTTTCTTCATAGCATGTAAAAAATGTGCTTTGTTCTTTTCATAACTAGCTTTGTTTCCCTCCCAATTTAAGCCTGCCTATCCTTAATCAATCATCAGCCATGTTCTCTGGAGTCTCTTGAACACTGAAAAGCATATCCATCAATACCAATTGCATGAAATATGATTAAGAGGCTCATAACATGATTCTTCTGAAAAAAGTTCTATATAAATTCTCAGGGAAAATGTCACATAACATCAGTCACTGATAACTGAGCCTGCACTAATTCATCTGCCCAATGAAACCTACCTAAATTTTGTTTTTTAAGCATTTGCCAAGCAACTAAAATGAATCCTATAAAATGAAAAGGTCAGCCATCATTCACAGTTTAATGGAATATATAGTTAAAGCAAAAGTCGAGCAGCAAACTATATAATTTTATTCCCAGTATTCAAGTGTCACATATTACTGTTAGCAAAGCAAATTCCACTGAACCTTTGGTATTTCTTTTAGTATGTCAATGTCAGACAGTGATACATAACTACACAGTCCTGAATAAGTAATGAAAATTGAAATAAAGAACTATGC
This sequence comes from Sclerurus mexicanus, assembly GCA_013396755.1. Taxonomy (NCBI): domain Eukaryota; kingdom Metazoa; phylum Chordata; class Aves; order Passeriformes; family Furnariidae; genus Sclerurus; species Sclerurus mexicanus. The sequence goes on from VWZF01005586.1 coordinate 719,742, forward strand.
TACAGTTTAGAGGACCTAAGGATACAGTATTTTTTCCTATTCTAATAGTGGATATCCCATCAGGAAAAAAGTAATTTTATTGGTTGTTACAAGGCACAGGGTCTTTGATCCCAGTCAAAATAAAAACTTAAAAATCATTTTTTTTTTAAAAAAAAGCACTTGTAGCTAACAATTTATATTCTTCATTGAACCTGCATCAAATGTAATTAATGTTGTGATGGTCAGAGTTTAATAATATAATGAGCATCATGCTACTGCTAATGAGTTGCTGAGTCACCACTAAAACAATTTACATTCAAAATTTGTACAAGTAGTATCGCAGAAAAAAAATAATTCTACAATTTCCATGTGCAAATCTGTACCAGAATAAAAAAAAAAAATTAACTGTGAACTACTACAGTACAGTACAGCTACAATACTTATTAGTTCCTATATTTTAAAATTATTAAGTCATCACAGGTAGTCCTGAATATAAAAATTATTGTTTATTCTATGGCAAAAGCAGGAAAAACTATTTGTATGAACAGTGCCACGCAAAGCACTGAATAAAACTTCAGTAATGAACAGTCTGTCCTAACAACAGTCACTCATAAGCAGACCTGGCTTTTGGAGAATAAAGGATGCAGCATAACTAAAACCAGATTTTTTTCCCCAGCATTTCCAGTCAAGCACAGAGAAGTATGAGTCACATTTGCAAATTTTGGCTTAAATTGGTTTAATGCTTCCCAGTGAATGCATAAGCCTATTGTTCATGTCCTTTGATGATTTTAGCAAGTGATATCAAAAGCAAGCCCAAAATAAAATTGGAATAAAATTCACTTAGCTCTTGAACTAGCATTTTAACTACCACAATACATTTCAATCAGGGACACAAAGCTTTCTGTGATTTTGTTTTTTTCTTCCCCAGGAAAGACCATGATCAAAGCTTGGACACCTTTAAGGGACTTATTTTTAAAAACATAATTCATACAATACCATCAAGACAAGTTTTCCACCTTACTGAATATGAGCTCTAACTAAACAATTGTATGGCAAGGCTTAATCTAACAACTTGAGTAACAATCTCAGCTGCTATTATAATTAGCTTCTTAAGAAGCCATTTATAATGTGATGTGAATGTCATTAGACAGTGACATCTAAATGTTCCAAGCAATAATAAACTATGGCAATTACTTCTATTCTGCATCGTAACTACAAAGCATACTTGTTATGTGAGAAGTCTGATGCTGAAATTTTAAATGGTTCATTTTATGAAGGTTTGTATTACATACTTTTCATATCTGGCCCATTTTATACGAGTTTGAACTAGATAACCTTCATGTCCTTTAAAACAATTCTATTTTCTGTTACAATTCTAAATCTTGCTTTCCATTAAGAAACAGCACAATTTTGCTAAAGCGCAACCCTTAATTCCCACCAATATATTTATTAAACTGTTTTATACAAAGGCAAAGCAATAAAAGCAGCTGACTATTTTTTTTTTTGGTTTTTCATATCCTTCTACCAATAAAAAGCTAAAAAAGTAAACAAGCACTAACAATTTGAAAAATAAAAGAAGAATGACTTGGCTAACCAAGCTTGTGTTAATGTTGCAGTCATTTGTCACAGTAGTTTTCATCATCAGCTGAGCTCTACTCTCCATCAGCTATCTCCTCTGAAACAAATGCCTCTATAAAATCATGTCTTCATTTTATTTTTAGTAATCTGTATTTGACCATGCTCATTTATCCTTTGGCTTTTCCTGTAACTCTAACAAACAAACCCCTTCCAAACTAACAGACCACAATGACATTCATTTAATTATTGCCATAAATTCTATAGGCTTGACACCTACTCCTTTTTGGCTGAAATCTAACCCTCACAAGGTAGATGATTAAGTGTCAGGTATGAGAGCTTCTGAAAATGCAGATGGATTTTTCATAAGGTGCCCTAATATTCTGCAATTTTTATATAAAATAGGCTTTGTGTACCCTTGTTGCCTATTTGCATAGCTAGTACCCTGTGGCCCTGGAAGGCCAGGTTACTTCATCAGGAGCTGAGAACGTTCCACATGTATGAGGAGATGGTAATTCGTAATTTGGTTTTGGCACACAGACACACACAAACATAAAATTATTTTTATACATATAAAACTGATAGATGCAACCTAATGGTGAAGAGTACACTATGCTGAGTCTAGCCATTACTTCTTCACAAAGCGGATTCACAAAAGGTTTTTGACAGAGGCCTTTAAATGCCTGGAAATGAAATCAGGCAAGAAAGAAAAGAAGAGAGATCTTTGTCTGGATAAGTGACAGAATATATAAAACACTGAACATAAAAAGACCAGAACAGCTTTCACAGGAAGTCGTGATTCCACTGGAGCACCTTAGAGTGGGCTCTTTAACATACCACAGAAGATCTGGAAAAGGGCAAGAGCAATGCAGCTAGAAAGCCCATTGAGGCAAAGCTATCCAAGTAAAGGCCTGGGAAAAGGGTGATAAACTGTAAAAGCATTGTATGAGATAAGCAATTGGTTTATAAAATGGCATCTATTAAAATTAGCATATGAGTTTAACAAAAATCATCCCTGTGCTAAGCGACAGTAACCAAAAAAAAGGTAATCAATGCTTAGAAATTTTTAGGCAAGAGAGTACAAAACAGAAATCAACACTATGCCTATGCAGAAACCTATATTTAGTCTACTGCATAAAATTCTTTTACCCGCACTTCAAAAAACATATAGTAGAGCTGTAAAAGTTTCACAGAAGGGCAAGGAGCTCCATCAAGCATCCTGCACAGCTCCCATTTGACTAGCATCTGATTAAGTCACAAACTTTCAGCATGGAAAAGAGATGATCTTGAGTGCCATGAGAAGAATACCTAGGAACTAATGTTTATCTTTTCCCAAAGAACTAGAAGGAATCAAGTGAAACTGGTAGAAATCAGATTGAGGATAAACAAAAGTAGATCTTCACACAACAGGCAGTTGACCTGTACAGGGGATGAGAAATCTTACACAGGGTCTATGGGAAAGATAAAAGCTTAGAAGAGAGACCTATTTAGGACTACTTAGGAAGTTTTTTCGAATATATTAATGGCAATGGGCTGTATAGAAATATCATTGGCCCATTACAGAATGATGATAGTCATTTCACAAACAGGGACAGAGACAAGGCAGAGGTGTTTTAACTCTTTTCTGCCTCTATCTTCAACACAGATGACGGACCAAGGAGGTCTCAGTGCCCTGAGCTGGAGGACTTCTCATGATTGTGACAATTATCAACTCTGTCAACTCTGAAATTGTGTGGGATCTGCTGCTCCAGTTGGATCCCTACAATTCTACGGGGCCTGATGGGTTTCATTGCAGAATCCTCAAAGAGCTGGCTGATGTCATCACAAAACCTCTGTTGATGATTTTTGAGTGGTCTTGGGAATCCAGAGAGGTTCCAGCTGACAAGAAGCAGGACCCTGGAAACTACAGGCCTGTCCATCTCACTTCAGTACCTGGTAAAGTTATGGAGAAGATTATCTGGGAAGTAGTGAAAAACACCTTGAAGACAACACTGTTATCAGTCACAGTCAGCATGGCTTAATGAGAAGGAAGTCCTACTTATCAAACCTGATTTCCTTTTATGACAAGGTAACCCACCTAGCTGGTCAAGGGAAGCCAGTTGATGTAATCTTTTTGGATTTCAGTAAAGCTTTCAATGCTGTCTCTCACAGGATTCTTCTGGACAAAATGCCCAGCACACAGCTGAATAAACACATCATGTGGTGGGTGGCTCATTGGCTCATGGGCTGAGCACAGAGGGTAATAGTGAACAGGGTGACATCAGACTGGTGACCTGTCACTAGTGGGGTTCCACAGGGAGCCATGCTGGGTCCTGTGCTCTTCAACATCTTCATAAATGACTTGGACAGAGGACTGGAAGGGATACTAAGCAAGTTTGTAGATGGCACAAAACTGGGAAGAGCTGTTAAGTCCCTCAAAGGCAGGGAGGCCCTGCAGAGAGACCTCAACAAATTAGAGGGCTGGGCAATCACCAACCATATGAAGTTCAACAAGGGAAAGTGCCAGATTCTGCACCTGAGGTGGGGCAACCCCAGATGTTCGTACAGACTGGGGAATGGGAGGCTGGAAAGCAGTGCCACAGAATGGAACATGGGGATCCTGGCCAATGGTGAGTTCAATATGAGTCAGCAGTGCTCTGGCAGCCAGGAGGGCCAACCCTGACCTGGGGAGCATCAGGCACAGCATCACCAGCCGGTCGAGGGAGGGGATTGTCCCGCTCTGCTCTGGGGTGGCCTCATCTTGAATATTGTGTGTACTTTTGGACACTACAATATAAGAAAGATATTTAGCTATTAGAGAGCATCCAAAGGAGGGCAATGAAGATGGAGAAGGGCCTTGAGGGGCAGCTGTATGAGGAGTGGCTGAGGTCACTTGGTCTGTTCAGCCTGGAGAAGAGGAGACTGAGACAAGACCTCATTGCAGTTACAACTTCCTTGTAAGGGGAAGAAGAAGGGCAGGCACTGATCTCTTCTCTGTGGTGACCAGTGACAGGACCTGAGGGAATGGCCTGAAATTGTGTCAGGGGAGGTTTAGGTTGGATATTAGAAAGAGGCTCTTCACCCAGAGGGTGGCCGGGCACTGGAACAGGCTCTCCAGGAGAGCAGTCACAGCACCAAGCCTGACAGAGGCATTTAGACAATCCTCTCAAGCACATGGTGTGACTCTTGAGGATGGTCTAAGAGTTGGACTCAGCGATCCTTGCGGGTCCCTTCCAATTCAGCATATTCTGTGATTCTAACAGTACAACTGTAGAGATGACAGATGATATTTCAAGAGCATTAAAACTTCTTAAAACCAGCTAAATGTTTGTTGCAACTTGTGGATCACGGTTGTAGCTCTTGACCATTCTTGTCTCCTTTGCTGGATACCTCTCATGTTATAAAAATGGTATGTGGGTCCTAGTCACTGGAGCTAAAAGTGACATGCTGCCCAAGTAATTCCCTCGGGTGATTTTAGCTTCACTACACCCACAGAATAATTTTAAAATTTTCCTGAGGTTGTGTAGGAAGATACTGACAGAGACTATAAGAGAAAGAGTGCCTACTGCATCCAACAATGTTCTGAAACATCAGACTTCACCAGACTATATAGACTGAGAAGAAAACCGGTATGAAACAATTCTCTGCCACAGGCCTTTCCCAAATAAATTGGCTTTCCAGGGGCAAATACTTAGCAACAGAGAAACTACAGCTGAGTTCAGCCCACGATCAGAACACTTGCTATGGCAGCACTGCAAAACTGAACTGAGGAAGCCTGGAGCAAGCAAAGAAGATGGTAATGAAAACTGGCACCTACAGCAACATGGCTGCAATGATTACTTTCTGTCCTGGTTTAAACTGAGAAAATGCATCAACTGAATAGTAGCCGAACACCACATGTTATGACACTAATCTAATTTGAGACAGTGAGCCGCAGTCTCCGATGGCCTGTATTATTAACTGCAGAGTTGATTCCGCCATACTTAACCACAGTACACTTACTTACCATACAGGCATTTCAAAAAAAAGGAAAGGGAAACAAAAAATCAGGATGATACAACATCATGTCTACCATCCAACACTAGCAGCATTGCAATAAATTCATTTATGAACTATGAGAACTGAAACAAACATATTTACTCAGACAGCATAACAAATATTGGAAATTTGAATGCAAAATTCAGAAAAGAGAAGATTCTTCTAAATGCTTTGGATAACACCTACATTGCTAAGCTGTGGGGATTCTGTCTTCAGTAAACAAAAATTGCTTCCAAGCCTCACAGAATAAAAATCCATTAATTGCAAAGATACAGATGAACAAAGTAAAATTAACCAGATCCACTTCCTTACTTTGTTCATTTTGAAAGAATATTACTTATTTAAAATTTTTAATACATTTGCAAACCACTTTTGTATATACTCCAGAAGTAAAAAAGAGTTTGTTCAGATAAATATTACACAAGACACTTCACGTCTGCCCATGCTATATTACTTCCAATGCTTTGATTAAACTTAGTCAAAACACTCAAGTGCCTCTAACAAACAATATTTTAAGAAGTGAAGGAATGTGCAGTTTTCTTGACACTCAACCGTAACTGGATTATTGAATAATTAGTAGTAAAATGCTAATTTTTATGTAAACCTTTGTATTATACTAGTAGTATAACTTGAATTTTTTCCCCAGGCGTCCTCTTATTTTAGGCAAGTTTCTTTTTTTTTCTAATGAGAAGCAAGCAGCACTGAATTCTCATTCTCAATAGGTGGTGTATAAGTAACATGTCCACAACACCAGACACTACTGTGAATCTTCAAATACCTTCTGCATTGTTGGCATCACTCAGAACCATGTGTTAGCACATTTGGCTGATTTCACGTGTAGGAGAGTTTAAAAACAATGCTAAACAGTTAGAGAGCATGCCAAAATAGTCCTTAGATTTCTTATAGCATCGCTGTATAACAGTGAACATCATAAACTCAATAATCTCAAACCTGAAACCCCTACTAAGACTATATTCCTTCCCAAGTCTGAAGTCAGCATTTTTACATAGGAAGAATGCATTAAAAACAAACAAACAAGAGAGATTAAACAGAGCCTGATTCTTAGCACAAAAATTCCTTCTCTAGCGTTTAAGCTAGAAAGTTAGTTACAGAATCAAAGAATCATCAGGGTTGGAAGGGACCTCTGGAGATCACCTAGTCCAAGGCCCCTGCCAAGGCAGGGTCACCTGGGGCAGGTTACACAGGAACGTGTCCAGGGGGCTTTGGAGTGTCTCCAGAGAGGGAGACTCCACAACCCCACTGGACAGCCTGTTCCAGTAATCTGCTGCCCTCAGTGTGAAGAAGTTTTTCCTCATGTTGAGGTGGAACTTCTCGTGTTTTAGCTTACAGCCACTGCTCTTTGTCCTGTTGTTCAGGAAGTTCAGAAGCAGCCATACCTATCCATACGTGGCTTGGGGCTAGGGAAGGACTGCAGGTAGAACTACTGCTTGCTTGGAAGAACGAAGCTGATTTGGTCCAATGCAGGTCTAATTTCTAAAGGTTACCTGGGCAGACAATTTCTAAGTAGGATCACCTTCAGGGTACAATAGTATAAAAAATATTGTTTGTTTAGTAGACACATACCAATGGTAAAATACTGAAAGACAAAAATCACATTATATGGCAAAACCAGCAGGTAATTCTGACTTCTCAGAACAAGGTCTTTATCCCTATCTTTATGATTAATATAACAGTATTTTGAAAGCTATTTGCATCATACCGTCTTTCCTACCCAAACGATTTGTTCATAAAAATTAATTCTCTAACCTTATCAAGTAACAATGCAATATATGGTAAAATATGAACAATCAGCAATGTTGTATACAAACGAGGAAATTATCTGTCAACAGGCAGGAAAGATGGTACAGAAAAGTCCTGAAAAGAAACTGTTTATGAATCAACTGAAACAGTTAGTAGTACAAAGTCTGTATGCAAAATTATTATCTACTAGATCATTTCAGATAAGAAAATTCTTCGAAGAATTGAGCATGCTGATTATGGAAAAAAATTAGAATATTATTAACACTTTAAAATCTATTTCAGATAATTTGTATAATTTTATTCATCCAGATGAGCTGAAAAATCTGCATCTTTGTGAGAAAGATCAAAGTCCTGCGACTACAAATCCACTCAAGTGAAAAATAAGGAAGAAGAAAGGAGTTGTTCTGACTGGAAAACCAATGCATTTTGTACAAGAAAATCTTGAGGTTATATAATCACCTGCCAACACTGTAAATGCCTACTAATGAAGTCATGCAGTAACATTTCATTTTGGTCCAAGAGGGGAAAAAAGCAGAAGAATCTTTTAATTGGAAATTACTTAGTTTGCTAGAGTTATCACAATGCGCACACACTAACTCCACTGCCTTGTCTCCATGCAGCAGATTGAGACAAATGGCAAATTACAGTATGTCAATATGGAAAAGTTTGCCTAAAATGCTGTTTGCTGCTTTAAAAAGAACTCATAAAAATACATATGTTTACTACTCTTTATTGTAGTCTTCTAGGGTGTGGAGATGATTACTGTATTCCTTAGCACATTTTGAAATAAGAGGTCCTTCAGGAGCAGAAAACAAATTAAACCCTCTAATTTTCAAGGGTCCAATCTTTAACTATGTATTTTTAATGCAATCTTTGTATGGAATTTCCTAGGGATTTTTTTTCTATTTAAAGAAAAAACCCACAACATTTTGGTGTACAAATGCAGCAAACTCCCAAACCAGGAGATATGCTTAGGATTTAAACTCCAATGTTCCTGCACAGCTGGAACTCCAAGACTAACTATATGAACTACAAGAATGGATGGCAGGCTGGAAGGCTGCTCCTTAAATATTTTGCTGAAGCTCAGGTTTTCAGCTTGTCCTAGAAAAGCAATAGATTTTACTTCAGGCTGTAACTTCAAAGAAAATTTGATAAGGTAACCCCTGTTTAACCTTCTCTGTCCACTCTTCTGTAAAGAACAGCTCTAATTCCACCAGTCTGTAACATGACAAACATTTAGTGATTCATCTAAAGCATTAACAAACTTTTCTTTGCAAGAAAGACATAAGCAGCAATTTGAAAAAAATATGCTGCTTAAGAAAACACCACAATTTAAGAAGTTGCTCCATCTAAATCAAAGTAGACACAGAACAAAACTGCATAAAACTGTAAAAGCGTTCCATAGAAAGCAAACATGAGTCTCTTTAAAAACTGTTCTACAAAAGCAGCAAAAAAGAGAAAACAAGCAAATCAGTTTCACAGAGACCTGTGTAGAATTGAACATATATCTGGAGACTCAGGAAAGACTGTAGTAGGTTGACTCTGGTTGGATGCCCTCCACAAGTGGACAGGAGAGAGAAAATACAATGAAAGGTTCACGAGTTGAGATAAGGACTGGGAGAGATCACTCACCAAATATTGTCATGGGCAAAACAGACTCTAATTGGGGATATTACCTGAATTTTTTTACTAACAAAATCAGAGCAAAAAAAAAAAAATCAGAAGCAAAATAAATATTAAAAACACCTTCCCTCCACCCCTCCTTCAGTACTGAGCTTCACTACTGAAGGATGAGTGGGTCTTGCTGATCACCCCTTGGCTCTCCAGCTCTCAATCATCTTATGGATGGGTCGTCTAGGCACTGTTATAGTGGCTGTCAGCATTTGCTGATCTTTAACTTGCAATAATCCCACAATGATCTTCTGAGAGGCCAGCCAAGGTAGATAATTTTTTGAATTTCTCTGCAGTCACTGTGGCTACACTAAAAGCATCAGGAGGAGCTCCACCTCCTCCCCCCCAGCAGTGCAGGGAGATGGGGAGGGAAGGTTATGGTCAGGCTGTTTCTGCTGCTGCTCAGGGAGAGGAAACCTTCTCCTGCTCCACTGTGGGGTCCCTCCCACAGAAACAGTCCTCCACGAACTTCTCCAATGTGAGTCCATCCCACAAACAACAGTTCTCCACAAACTGCTGCAATGTGGGTCACTTCCATGGGGTGCAGTCCTCCAAGAACAGGCTGCTCCACTGTGGGTCCCCCACAGGGTCACAAGTCCTACTAGGAAACATGCTCCAACTTGGGCTCCTCTCTCCACAGGTTCACAGGTCCCTGCAAGGATTGGTCCCTTCAGCACAGACTTTGCATGGATTCACAGCCCTCTTTCAGGCATTTTCCTATTCCAGCATGGGTTTCCTCTACAGGCTGCATGTGGATCTCTGCAAGCCCACTGACCTCCATGGGCTGCAGGGGCACAGCTGCTCCATCATGGTCTGCACCACAGGCTGCAGGGGAACCTCAGCTCTGGTACCTGGAGCATCTCCTCCCCCTCCTTCTCGACTGACATTGGTATCTGCAGAGTTGTTTCTCTCACACTGATCTAGCATCTACACATTTTTTTTCCTTCTTAAATATGTTATCATAGAGGTGCTATTACCTTCTCTGATTGGCTCTGCCTTGCCCAGCGGTAGATCCATATCCATCCTGGAGCTGCCTGGCATTGGCTCTGCCAGACATAGAGAAAGCTTCTAACAGCTTCTCAACAAAGGCACCCCTGGAGTGCCCCACATTACCAAAACCTGGCCACACAAACCCAATACACCTGTGAGATCATAAGAATCAGCTGAGAGGCTCTCCAGACACAGCTGGAAGCAGGTTGGGATATTAATCAAACCTGTGAGCTGCAGAAACCAGAAGCTATGGTAGGCAAGTTCTTTGTGTCACATTGATGTATAGTTTAAGTCAAAACAACTCTAGCATCTGATGTTCCCAGAATCCCATTCACTGCAGTCCTGTGCTTATATATCAAAAAAAACCCTGAAAGGTAAGTTTCACATTGCAGTGAGTTTTTCATAAATGAATTCAGGGTTAGAAAATCTGCAAGTTTCATCCAAGACTGGAAAGACTGTCACATGTGCAGAGTAATGATGTGGCACCCTTATTACAATATTTCATTCAAAAAAGAACAGCATGGCAGTATATCTATCACTGAGAAGTATGTACAGAACCTGCTAGAGCTAGAGAGCTCCAGAATACCTCTCTATGCACTGGGGTAACAGGAAAAAAGTGCAAAGCAATCTCTGTTACAGCAGGGCCCAGGCACCATTATGAAGCAATATCAGCAACTATGGCAGTACAAGGTATGCTATAGCAGAATCTATAAGCATATAGATGAGCTCAAAAAATGAGCAACCAATTGGCTCAGCACTATCACAGCAAAAGTAACATCAAGGTTAATAAAATTTCCTAAATACACAGAATAAATTAAGTCTAATAAATTCTAAGGAAAAGTGTGAGAGTTGACAGGAAGATAAAAATTCTGCTCAGGTAATTAAGGATATAGAACAGTTGTCAAACACTATTCCTACTGTAACAAAAAAAAAGGTCATCATAAAGAAGTTCATAACACTACAATTACAGTGTAGACAAAATATTATATAAAATTACTTTGTTAGAGAAAATAGACATTTTAATTAATTCCAGCTTTAGTCTCTGATTAACAATAAAATGACTCACACTTAAAAATACAAGTCAACTACAGAGGTATAGACAGTCCAACATTTTGAGCAAGTACATTATAATGAAGGTTAGTAGAATTGCTTCACATGAAGAACGCTCTTCTTATTAGCAAACTCAATTTTTCAGTTACTCCAATTTTAGCACCTGGGTTCAATTTTCCATGCTGAATATCTGAATTAGATTTCCCAGAGAATATTTTAATCTTAACATTTTGAAAACATTTGTTCCTGAAAATAAGTCTTATCACATTTATAAAATTACTATAGTCTCCTCTTTGAGAGGAACCATTTACATCCTACAAAAACCCACTCCCAAACTGAATTAAATTGCATTTATCATGTAATCATACAATGGCTTGCATTGAACAGGACCTTAAAGATCACCTAGTTCTATCCTCTCTGCCATGGGCACTTAGACCAGGTTGCTCAAAGCCCCATCCAACCTGTACTTGAACACTTCCAGAGATGGGACAGCCAAAATTTCTCTGGGCAACCTGTTCCAGTGCTTCACCACCCTAACAGTAAAGATTAAACTCCTTCTCCCCATGCTTCCATGCTCTAATCATAGAATCACAGAATATGCTGAGTTAGAATGGATCCATCAGGATCATCAAGTCCATCTCCTGGCCCTACGCAGGACACCCTAAGAGTCACACCATGTGCCTGAGAGTATCATCCAAATGCTTCTTGAACTCTGTCAGGCTTGATGTTGTGACCACTTCCCTGGGGAGCCTGTTCCAGTGCCCAACCACCCTCTGGGTGAAGAACCTTTTCCTGATATCCAACCTAAACCTCCCTGACTCACTTTCGTGTCATTTCAAGTCCTGTCATAGGTCACAAGAGTGAATAGATCAACACTTGCCACTCTGCTTGCTCACATGAGGATGCTGAAGACTGCAATAAGGTCTCCTCTCAGGTCCTCTATTCGTAATCCCCTAATCACAACTGTCTTCAATGTTCTACAAACATTTCTTCATTCTACAAAAAAGTCTTCCCTTTTCTGACTTTACTGGGGCATAAAATTCATAGAAGGCCGTGCACTGCCTATCTTTGTTGGGGGTGGAGGCAGGGGGAAGACTTACCATAAATAACGATTAAAAAAAGTCTTAATTATATTCTTAACATTTCTTTCCTATGGCATGTGTGTGGATATTTAAAGTTGTATGCTCTACCAAATTGCAATAATCCTGATTTTTCTAAAGGCCTAAATCTAAAGCTTTTTCAATATGATATCTATAACCACTCCCGTTCTCCCCATAAAAATTTTTAATATGATTATAAGAAAAGTCTTTGTACTTACTCGGAAGTAGTCACTGCAGGCTGCCAGAACTGCTTTATGTGCATGGAATTTCTGCTCTTCAGCAATAAGGGTAATATCACAAAGTATGCCATCACTTCTTTGTTGGTTCAGGGCTGCCAGGACAGCATCATTATGGGAGCTGGACTGACAAAGCCTCTGACCTGTCAGCATTTCCTGAACACTGAAAGGGGAAAGGGAAAAGATTCTGTCAAAAAATGTAGCAAACAAGCATTTTCTGTTAAAATATAGAAAAACTTTTTCTAAGGCAAGATTGTTTGATAATTCTTGGAAAGAAAAAGTCATGAACCCTGTCAGGCAAAAGTCTTTATATAGTATAGACATCACAAGAAAAGCTCAGTATAACAAAGTATTATGAAACATGATTACATACTCATATTTAAAAACCTCGGTGGTTCTGATCTGCATTTGCTGTACTGGAAGTCAGCTGAATTCACAGGATTAATTCAGATTCTTTTTAGAATTAAAACGGAAGAATAAAGCGCCTAAGTCAATGGACCGGCAGAAAACTAAGTGGCTCAAATTGATGCATCAGTGGAAAGGAGGATGTACATACGTACACAACTAGTTCTACTAAAAGGAATGGAGGTTTATGGTCCCAGGTGCCCTGTTTAAGTCTGATACTGTGTTACTGAGTGTTTACAGACCATTTCAAGTTATTCATATTTATGAAGTGTTGTGGGGTTTTTTTTTGATTGTCTGTTTCATGTTGGAGATAGGGGGAGGATGTTTGCTTGGTTTTAAAATGCTAAGGCTTTCTCCACCTCGGCATATCTCCATGTATGAGTAAAAGATTTGCATATAATCCAGTCTAAGACTGGCTGATGGCAGCTTCCTTTTCTGCAGTAGATGGAAGAGACAATATAACTGTTGATGTAAATAGAAACAAATCAAACATATGGGCAAATCCTCTTTGGTACAAAATAATGCAATTAATTTGAAATCTGCGAGACTGCCAATTCACATTGCCAGAGAATCTATGTGTTTATAGAGAGGGAGTTTACAGAGAATCATTTCAGTGTAAAGCAAAGTGAAGATACAAATTTACTTTTTTTTTTTAATTAAGGGGTAAATAATCTATCATCTTTCCATGACAGTCATGCAATTTACTCATACATGTGCTATGTAGCAGCTGTATTTCTTATCAATACACACTCTCCTGCACTTTGAGCATTTCCAAACTAGTGCAAACTGCTCTAATCTAACCTACTTTCTTAAAAAGACAATTAAGACATGACTTTTAGAAGGCTGGCCAAGGTGGAATAGCCTGTATCTGAACTTCAGTTCCTCTTTGATAGTTTAGGTTTCATGTATGGACATGCCCTAAATACATTCTAAAATTACTCATTCTTTTTTCTTCAGCTGTTCTGTTTGTGGAACCCAATTCATATTCTAAATGACAGTTATCACAAAAATCTAACTTGCTAAAATACAAGGAAATTATTTTTAACAGTTATCTCTCTTCTGCAATTTCTATAGCAAAGTGACTAAATCAAACTAGTGCAAGTATAATATGCTAATTATATCCAGAGATGGCTTCTTATTATTTCTGTTTTTATTAGCCTCTCTCCCAGTGGTATGAACCAAGACCTTCATTCCTCTTGCTTTTTTCACTATCATCTAGAGGACTATTTCACTCAATAGAAATCATACCAGTGGTTTTAAACTGAGCTCTATCATAATCCATTTTTCAATTCAATGCCAAAATGAAAGCTCAGTTGCCTGTAACCCTTGTGTTAAAAACATATGAAGAATGCATATGCATGCAAGGCAATTTAACTGGAATTTATGAATGAAAATACATAGAATCATTAAATGTAACATGACCACATTGTAGTGATTCTGTCAGTTGATAGATTCAACAGTATAAATGCAACCAAGTCCTGATTCTCTTCTACTGCAGAAGCATGGCATGGGAAAGGGGAATGGAACTGAAGTTATATGATATTCCAGTAATATCTGAGCTCCCAGATCAGAGTGTTATCTACTCTGTAAAACAGAACCACTAGCATAACACACTACTACAAAGTTCTGCAGAAAACCAATTAAGTTAATAAGTTCTGGAGAGTGTTGTGTCTGAAAGTGCTCCCAGAAAGTAATTAAATTATGAATAACACCTTCTCTGTTGTAACAATGGACAATACAAACAAATAAGAAAGGCTACACTGGGAAAGAGACAGAAGGGAAGGCAGAAAGATTAGCTCAGAGAGAATACTTTGAAGACATTTAAAATAACTGGAAGAGTTATAACACGTCCTGAACAGTGGAACACTACACAGCCCCAAAATTGTCACCAGTGACCAATTCATGTGCATAAATGTAAAATGTCAGCTGATTCCACAATCAAAAATTCCAAATATAGACTAAGGCATATACAACATATGAAGAGGCTGTAGGTCCTCAATCAATCCCAGGCATACTTCTCTTTGATAGAGATAAGTGGCAACAAGAGAGTAATATTTTGCAGATTATAATGACGATATGTATTTAATAATGTGAATTCCTACCTAATGAACAAAAGTATCAGTTTCACTTTTTTCTACTTCTTAACTGATGCTTTAGCAAACATCATCCTAAATGTTAATACTTCCTACACACTACCAAGTACTATACCTCAGGCACCTCTCAGATGGCATCTTTCAGTTTTGGTCTTCTGAATATCAAAGCTTATAGCCCTGCAGGGAAAGCAGCAAACATTCCAACTAGAAAGAGAGAACAGAGAGGTGCGTTAAAATTCAAAGCATGCACAGCCTCAGCCTTAAAGATCAATACTTTCAGGATGTGAAATTCAAAAGCAACTTCCATTGGCCGGAGTTGAGTACAGTCTGAAACTGGCCTTTTCTCTAGTCTTCTCTAGAAATTCACACCCTACCATCTGCATGTCCTACACCTACTGACCTTGAGACATGCCTTCTACACACTCGGGAAAATATATAATTTAAAAAAAGTTGAAGAGTGGTGAGGAGGGAAATAAATGTACCAAAAATTCCTTAATATGAAGGGTAGGCCAAAAGTATGTATTAGTGTTTGCGTACTTCCCTGTGAATAACACACAGCTATAAAAATCTTACATTTCTCACAGGCCTGCCTAGGGCCTAAGAGGTTTGCCATACACCTAAGTTCATGCTTTCACTATGTTATATTTTCTTAAAGACACAATTTTATTAGGAAAAATTTCTTCACTGTAAGGGTTGTCAAGCATTGGAACAGGCTGCCCAGGGAAGTGGTTGAGGTGTAGATTTGGCAGCTAGGGACACGGTTTAGTGGTGGACTTGACAGTGTGGGGTTACTGCTCAATGATCTTAAGGATCTTCTCCAACCTAAATGATTCTATGATGCCATAAACATTCTGGCAAACACAAACAGGACAGTACAATGAAATTTATAAATGCTATAGCTCTTTTTAAAAAACAAAATATTAAATTGACCATATAAATAAACGCCAAACAACTGAAGTGTCCAAAGTTCTGTTATTGAAAATAGGGTTATATGGAAATTTTTTAGCTGGTGCAGCAGTCAGCACAGGTGACAAGACAGTTCAACTTCACATATCAAGTATAAAAGAAAAAAGAGATTTTAATAGAATAGTCAAAAAAGTACCCTATTTTAGCTGCTTATCTATACCATATATGGACCATTTAATGTAATTCATTGATAATGTAGTATTACAATTCCGCAAAATTCTAAGAATGGAAACATTCCCATATTTTTCTCCCTTTTCCAAAAAGGCTATAATTCTGAGCAAAGAGGGTGAGATCATACGGAACTTACACTGATGATTCAGCTGGATACTCAGCAAATCGGTATGCAATGCTTCCCAGTGATTGTTTCAGAACATTTCACTCTCACCATCAACTCAGTTTCTAGTTATATCATGACAACTCACTTTATCCTTCAAGAGATAGAAAAACACACCATATTAAGTAAGTGGTCCAGGCGCTGCCAACTAATGAAGCAAACACATTTCTGATCAATGTACCTTGTACTGTATACACCCAAATGTCACCTACAAAACATTTCAGTGGTCATAGAAGGCTTCTAAGTTCAACCTTTGCATTCATCAGTACCAAGAGCAAAGACTCAACAGTTGACTTGACTGATATACACAGAAGTTTTAACCAGGTCCTTAAATAGGCTAAGTCCTTCAACAGAACTAATATAGAACTAATATCTGTATTACTCCACTACAACATCCATATAAATGCCAGTGTTTCCCATACCAGCACAAAGAATTCTTGAGCAAAAATTCCTTATTCCATCACCATTGTGAATATGGACATCCAAATCAAAGGTTTGATCTCTGCTGTTTGGACAGACAGTAGCCAGAAGCAACTCACCTCAAGTCTATGGAGATATAAGTATCAGACATTCTGATGAAATAGATAATACATAAAATACAGAACATTATATATATGTTAAAACATCTGCATAAGAGTAAAGAACATATTTTATTGGTTTTCTAGCCACTGTCCAAGTTTAAAGCAATACAACTTGATGTCACATCTGAACAAAGTAACTTTTTTCAGTCTCAGGGGATGAGAACTTTAGATGTCCTGAAGAATGACAGAAAATACACCATTCTTCTCCTAGGCACTCAGAATTTTCTCTCTATTTCTGTCCCTCTTACAGTCCAGAGTCAGCACCATCAGAAATACAGCTCAAAAAACTGTTAAGTTTCTCGATCAAATCACTCTGAATTTCAGCAGGCCACCTTTCTTCCTGCTCATCATGGTACTGTACAAAGAAGCATTCTCTGGATGATCAACTCTCCTGAAAACAGTAGAGGCTATTATATATTTATATACATAAGCAGAAAACTTTAATCAATTTTTCTTCCTCATCTTTTCCAATCTGGAATTTTTTTTAAGTCAAGACACGTCCAATAGTCTTGATATTGATGGCTGTTGTTAGGAAACCATACACCAGTCAGAGACTGGTAGAGACTAAATCCAACCGTTCCCTGACCTTTTCAAGACGTTCAGACTCTCTAGCCCCCACAAAAAACCCCACAAACAGCAGTGAGACCAAACAGGAGAAAGACCAAGACCTTCAGGGAAAAGCGTTCCTGCTGAAATAATTAAGGTGTATGCAGCAAATAATTAACTATATCCAGAGTCCCATATTGAGTTTAGTGTTTTTACCCTAACAAATCAATCTTTCCTAAGCTTTGGCATTCCTCCTTTCTGTTCCCATGCTTCAGCACAGCATACCTCACTTAAATGTGCGTCATATATACAAGAGTACTGTAACAATGTACATAAATCATGTCATTAATACTGCCCTGATGTTGTTTTGCTCAAAATTTTTAATCATTGGAAATTCAGAAGCATTATTTATCCTTATTGGAAAAAAAATACAAGAGGCACTTCCACCTGTTGGATAGATATGCTGCGACAGGCTGGATCCATCTCCATTATATAAACTGTCATGGGTACCTAAGGAAGCTCTTTACATTAGAATATTTCAGATATACTATTGTCTTTCTATTTAACTACTTTAAGTAATTCAATAGGTTTAAAAAATTAGTTTATAAATTTAAGGATAAGAATTTTTGGGTTAAATAGAAAACTTTAAATCCACCCAAATCCTTCTGTTATAGCGAAATACTCCATTATGCTGGAGATTAACAGAAAAAATATAGGCCAGAGAGAAAATGCTCACTACATCTTATTGAGATTACATGCTAACATTGCCATAAAACTTTTTTTAATAAACTTCTTACAAGTTTATGGCAAAGAACACTAATCACTGATCCTATAGTTTTTACAACTAAAATTTATTTTCTTATTGCTTCAATAGTTTCTTTAGATCCTAGAAAAGTGCTAAAATTAAAAATTTGCCAACAAAAGAAACTAGTAATGATTCAGCTAGGATTGAAAGAACATAACAATATTTTGGTGGGGAATGGGGTATCCTTCCCAAAAGGAAAAAGCCCCAAACAAGCAGTAGTTTTCTTTGTAAATACAGTATATCTAGGGATTTCAAAGGTAAGGAATTCAAAAGAAATCACACTGTCCATGAAAATTATTATGTCCAACTAATACATCAAACCAGTGTTTTTTTCCGTGGCAGCCTGACAAAATGCCAGTTTTTTAACACGTATTTTTGTCTTATGACACAGCAAAATAAAAAGCAGGTTTTTTACACTCTCAGGAAATCTTGGAACAAAGTGGCACTCTGCTGCATCCACTACATACTGTTAGGCTATGCTGATTCTCTAAGCTAAACTAGCAGTGTATTTCAGGATTTGTTCAAAGATTACTGAAAAATGTACTTAAACAGGCAGTATTTCATCCTTTAATTGGTTATAACACTGGTTTGGCAATACTAGACAAAGCAGTTTATTATCAAAAAGTATTTACTGGCAGAACACATGTCCTTCTTCAGAAAGAGCTCTCATTCATTTAAATTAGTTTAATATTGAGGAGCCAATATCATGTTCATTGTGCTCACAGAATGCATCAGAGGCATTGAGAGAATTTCAGTTACACCTTTGCTCATAATTTTGGTGGGTTTGTTTTTTTTTTGTTTGAAGGAGAGCAAGTATTTTTGATTAATTCTTGAAACTACAAACCATGGGAATATGGATTAGATCAAGGGAGAGAGGAGCGCTGGAAAACAAACAAAAAAAATTCATATTCAATCTACTTTACTACTGAAAATAACTTGAATGCCACAAAATTCACTATTCTTTACCCCCAAGTAATGAGCTTTTTTTTCTAGTTCACATATCAGATTTTACAGAGTTGCTTAAACCATCAATATTCTGTGCATAAACAGGCTCTATTTTAGATTTAATACCCAAGAAACGTTTTTTTCTGCTCTCATCATGCTTGCTTTGTCTTGCAAGCTAGTAAAAAACGTATATTCATAATGGAAACTACAATCTGTTAATAATGTCTGAAAGCATGCAGCTTTTCTACATAATTCAAGCGTATATAAAATAATTACCACCTTGGCATTTTCGTCAATAATTTTCATATTTGTTATTTGTTTTATGTAAGTAAGAACTAAGTTAACAATCAACTTCAATGTGAACTCACAGAACGTTGCATAAGCATTATTTATTTAAGCCAGAAATGAAAGTATATAAAAATCCTGATTTTCAATGTGCTCTTAATACAAAAATAAAATAGCATTTGACAAAAAAACTTGTTCTCTCTTCTTTGCTAAGTCAATTACTTCTTCGGTAGAAATTCCTAAACTATCCCAACTCCCACCCCCTGAGCCCTAGCCTGGGTTTAAGGGAAATCAAGGGGTCTATTACCCATCTGAAAGTCAGAAAAACCCTTTTCAATGCAGCTGTACAAATCACTTCATCATTGGTCTCTGGCTTTAGCAGTTTAGAGAGGACTGAGCTGGGCTGCGCTTTCTATCCATCTGCTGTCCGCTGAGCTGCCTCCACAGTTCTAGGATTTGTAAAACTTGGTATTAAATGTGATTTTTTGGTTTCTAGAGTACAGACAACATATCTTTCCAGCTATCAATATTTCATTTACATATATTTATTAATATTCTTAATCATTACTTTTATGTTGGAAAATGATGAATCAACGCTACTTACATTAAATTTGCAGTGTGCCAAACTAGCTTAGACAGAAATATATGAAAATTCACATACTCAAAAACTGGTTAAAAAGACTACAAATACTGAATATATAAATAATTTTAAAGATATTTTTGTAATTTTGAGCAGTTATCTTTAATTAGTTATCTTCTTTCCCTCAAATCACTTCTTTTCTAAATGCGTATTTCAAGTACTGGAAACACTTCCACTTGAACCCATACCATTTCAAGTTAGATGTATGTACAAACTAAAGGGATCATAAGCTCTTGCCTGTAGCAAAGCAAAATTTGGACCAATTGGATAAGTCATGAAGATAAAGCATTTGTACACAGTGAAATGTTATTTTCACTTGGACAGCTTCAAATATCTGGGGTTTTGATTTTGTCTTTTTTTTTTCTTAAAGAAAATGCAATGTTTAAAAACTATCAAAAGTACCACTATATTAGTTTCATTTCAGAATGATATCATAGCACATCCTGATGGAGGCTGTCATTGATAGAGAATAAGACCATGATTTACCCATGGCAATTTTCTGTTCTAGCTTAGATCCTTATCCATAGAAACTTCTGGTTTTAATTGTGGTTTTAATAAGTCAGAATAAATCATCCTTTCAAGTTGTATTTCACCTTCTCTCAGAGTCTCTTCAGAAAGAAAACTATGAGCTTATTATTCAGAGGAAAAAAAAAGCCAGCATTATCTTCTATCTTTTTAATCACAGCTTTGCCAAATTAATTTGTCAAAATGCAAGCACTTTGAAACAGCTTTAAAAAAAAATTATTGCAAACTGCTCTTCCGAGTATATTAACACACTTCTCCCACATGACAGGGAGACACTACATTTTCTTTTTCATTGAGATTTTTGAGAATTGAAGTATTTTTCTTTCTCAATAAAAAAATGTTCAAGAATGTCACAACTATAAGGAAAACTCTGCCATTGCCCACTGTTGTCAGTGAAACCACAGCTCAGCTCACCCATAAGTTGCTCATCTAATTTAGTGGCTCAATGTAGCAACTTTCAAGAGAAAACATTCATAGTACTGTATAAAAACCCTTAGATTTAATGAAAATTACAACACTAAATGAATAAAAAAATTGAAAACCTGGATTTGTTTGAGAAAACAGGAGGCAGTAAAAACAATTGGTAAAAATTCAGCACAATCAATAATAAAATAAAACAAAACCACAAAAATAATCAAACTTTTACAGTCTTCTGATTAATCACAAACTATTTTCTTGTGAGACTGGAAAGGTCATTGCTATCCTTAGGCCATCAGCTACAGCCAATTAGAATAATGAAGTTTATTTTCTATTACTACCAAAGACCATCTGATTTCATAGAATCATTAAGATCTTAAATCACAGAAATATAAAATGAAACCACAGAGGTAAAGGCTGTGTGCATAGAACCAGATCTTTATGCCTTTATATCCTCTTTATGGCTTTATATCTCCTATATACCTCAATATATCAGCAATCTGAACATTTTTTCTGAAGAGGCATTCAGGCAAAATAAAAATCCAGGTTCATGTTCATTTGTGTAACTTAAGGCATATTTTACCTAAACTACCATCTGAGCAAGAAGTTATTGTATTGTAGTGATAAAACCACATAAAATCATGTAACTCAACTGGAAACCACACAGTTGGATTTTGATGACTTTCAAGAACACATGTGCTGCCAGGATGTGTGTATAACGTGCCACATTTTTCCTTTGAAAAAAGAAAGAGTTTTACACAACTGTAATAAAATGCCATCATGCACTATCAGCTTAGCTGTTCAGAGACCCTCACTGTTGCTACCATTTAAGCTATGATACCTGCTGAAAGGAGCAGGCCATTACTTACAGCTGATCCATTTATCATTGTTAGGGGGAACAATATTACAACTTGATCCTGATCTGATTGAAGACATCCCAGCTCATGGCAGGGAACTGGATGACCTTCAAAGGTCTCTTCCAAAACAAACTATGCTATTTTCTATGAACTTATTTTATCATCTTTCTCAAAGTTAGGCAACAAATATGCAACACTTTTAAAATAAAGTATCTAATCCATACATTGAGTTCACAGTCATTATAAGGGACAGGATGAAAAATCTAAGGCATTTTAGTTTTAAGGCATTCTGCTGCTGGCGTGAACCAAAATCTTCAGTTACTTTGCCAAAGTATGCTTTCAAAACTTTTCCTGTAGACCTCATGTAAAGAAAATAAAAGGCTGACTTTAGTAGTTTGTAATTGAATTTTCTTTTGGAATTTCATTTGCATTTTCATTGGATTAAAAAAAAAAAGTAAAAAAAAACCCTGTTCTTCAAATCTAGACAAATTTTCAAGGGGAAAAAAAAGAAAAAGAAGTTACGTTTGTTGCAGAATCACAGAATTGTAGAATGGTCTGAGTTGGAAGAGACCTTAAAGATCATCTAGTTCCAAACCCTCCGCCATGGACAATTTACTAGACCAGGTTGCTCAGGGCGTGATCCAACGTGGCCTTGAGCACTCCCAAGGATGGGACCACCACAACTTCTATGGGCAACCTATTCCAGTGCCTCATCACCCTCTGAGTAAAGAATTTCTTCCTAACATCTAATCTAAACCTGCTCCCTTTCAGTTTAAAATCATTGCCCCTTGTCCTGTCACTACATGGTCTTGTAAGAAGTCTCTCTCCCACCTTTCTATAAGCCCCCTTTAGGTAGGAAGGCTGCTAGGTCTCCCTGGAGCTTTGACTTCTCATTGCTGAACAGCCCTAGCTCTCAGTTTGTCTTCATAGGAGAGGTGCTACAACCCTCTGATCATCTTCATGGCCCTTCTCTGGAACTGCTCTAACAGGTGTAAAAATGTGGAAGGTTCCTCTAAGCTAGGTCAGAATGTTGCATAGCAGAGTGCAACAGAAATTTAACTAGAAAGATCATAATTATTTCTCCGGATAAGTCTAGAAACTAACACTGAAAGGGACATATAACACTGAGGTGTGGTCTAAAATTATGTCAACTTCACCAGGGCCTTACTCAGATAAGCCTTGGATTTTTAACTTTCATAACCATCAAGATGCTTTTATTGACCACAACAATCCTTCTTTTCTAGAGTAGGAAGAGTTGAAAACACATGAATAAGTTCATGAAACTATTTCAAATCTGCATATAGAATATTTACACCAGATAGGAGTATACTGTACTGCAGATAGTCTAAAATCTTGACAATTAGACCATATACACTTTTCATTCCTATGACTGAAACCTAAATGATTACAGTTTCTGCTTCAAACCACAAAAAAATACCAAGAAAATTGTGATTGATCAACAGTGTATAGCTTTGCATAACTGAGGTGACCAGTTATGTGTCTACATACTACATGGCATTTCCAGTGGACAAGTATTTCAATAAAAACACAGTGTTTATACATCTCTACGGGACCTACAATAACCCTTCAACTTTCTCTGTGAAATAGCATTCATGAAGTTAAAAGGCTGTGACTACCAGCAGCTAAGTAAACATGTACCTCCTAAGAAGGCCTTTCATTAGCCACAGGGTGGCAGAACTATACTTGAAGATAACCTATACCTCCAGGACAGTGACAGTGACCAGAGTATTTCAAGGAGTCTTTCCCCCACCCCTCACAGCATAATTATAATAAAGTAAAATACTTGCTGTGTGTCCAGTGGCTGCTTTCAACACCAGGAATCAGAAAAAAAAAA
>VWZF01005586.1:743398-760571 GCA_013396755.1 Sclerurus mexicanus
AAAAAAAAAAAGTCTGTACATAACAGTACCACCACACAGTAATCTCTAAATGCCTGAGCACTGCAACAGGTTACTGACCTCCATGTTTCTATTTAGAAAAAATACTCAAGTCATACCGTAACTGATCACTAAAATTACTACAATTTTACCCCATATAGAATCACAGAATGGCTTGAGTTGGAAGGGATCTTAAAGATCACCTGGTTCCAACCCTGCTCCCATGGGCAGGGTCTATTAGATTAGGCTGCTCAAAGCCTCATGTGACTTACCCTGTAAAACCATTAGGCCCAGTTCTATGTGTAAGCCCTGCTCATTTAAGTACCTCTAGCTCCTTTTCATAAAACCCCTTTACATACTACAAGGTCATCTCTTCTCCAGGCTGAACAACTCCACTCTCTCAGCCTGCCTTTGTAGGACAGGTGCTCCAGCCCTCTGATAATCTTTGTGGTTGTTCTCTGGACCCATTCTAACAACTCACTGATTCCTGTATTGAGGACCCCAGAACTGGACACAGTATTGCAGGAAGGGTCTCACATGGGCAGCATAGAGGGGCAGAATGACCTTCCTCAACCTGTTGGCCACTCTCAACCTCTTGTGATGCAGCCCAGGAAACAACTGACCTTCCTGCCTGTGAGCACACACTGCCAGCTCATGTCCAGCTTTTCATCCACCAGAACCTCCAAGTCCTTCCCTGCAGGGCTGCTCTCAATGGGTTCTTCTCCAAGCCTGTACTCATTTCTGAGATTGCCCTGATCCAGTTGCAAAACTTTGCACTTCGATTTGTTGAACTTCATGAAGCTCTTAGGCACTTCATTAGCATGAAAATTTTCAGATACGTTAACAAGCCAAAAGAAAACCTAAACACTTCTTCATTGGAAGCATAGATAATTTCACTCACATGCATCATCAGGAGACAGGGAAAGCTGCAACAATATCAGCAAATTAAACAGTACCAGTGATGGTTCCATTTACCCATACAGCCAACTAGCCCACATTTGGTCTAGTGGCCTTCAAAATAACATGGCTAACACCCAAACAAATACCTCGGAAGGGTCAGCAACTAACTCCTGAGCCATGGCTGGAAATGTTTTGGAAAAGTGCTAGATGGCTCATGCAAAGACCTTGCCAGAGATTATAGTGCTGGTCTGTTGATAAGGATGCTCGAGTTTCGAGCTCTAGTCTGGAATGGGCTGTGCAAGGTTATTAGCACAAACAAGGCTTTTGAATGCCCACACCAAACACAAGTGTTGTGCAAGAATGTCTGAAGACAGGAATCATCTTAAGCACTTTTATAAATATGTCTTTATTTATCATGTTCTGTCTTTCCTAAGTACACAGAAGTGATGGGCAGGGAGGAAAGACATGAAGCAGTTTTTAATGAATATTAAAAAAATAATGAAATTTTCTATGATGTAATTGAAAATCCTTAACATACGCACTGCTAATTTAAAAGACATTTTGTACAAAGTTAAAATTTCCAGTCAAGTCAAGGGGAGCACAGGGCATTCAGAATCTTCCTCTATTACAGAGTTTCTGGGTTCTCAGATTTTTCGAACAGGAAAAAAAAAAAATCAAATCATTTAAATCAACACTAAACTACAGAATTCTACTCTGAAGGAACAGGAGTTGCTTTCTAGTCTGTTGTGACATAATTGCTTTATTAACTATTCCTCCACTCTTCAATAAAATAGAATAGAACAAAGATATTTGCAAACACCTTTCTGTGAAGAGAAATGGACAGCAAAAGATTTCTGGTGGCTTTAAGCAAATTGGGCAGAGTGTAATTCATTTGGATGATGAAACAAATTTGGATGAGGCCAAGAATAAGATGACAAGTGGGAGAGGAGTCAGAAGAGAAAACAAAAATTATATGGAAGAATCTGGTGATGAAGACCGGGTGAGACAGCTACAGTTGTTTCTTGGTTTTCCTCTTTTGTAAAGGGCAAGGGGAAACAATGGAATAGTACACTGTACTAAAATCAGATGAGTACGTGGGCAAAATAGTTGAGAAGGGATCAACTTTTCTACAGTACAATTACGGGAAGAGAAGACAGAGTTCAGCTTGGAATAATTCTAATTGCTGCACAAGAAGACTGAATGCTCAGAGTGAATACTGAGGGAGGGCACAGAAAGAAGACAGACAAAGAGCCAAGGGCAGGGAAAACCCTAGACCAAAATCTGCATGTGACAAACCCTTCAGATTTAGAAGAAAACAACTAAAAGAATTAATCTCTGTTAGAGGCCATTCCATTAGAACAGAAAACGAGATCACAAATTCTGATATCTTTTTTGTGGAGAAACATCTGCAGAACATTTGCCTTCACCTTCAGTGGACTGTACTGGATTATAGTGAATAATCCCTGACAGTTTACTGGATCAGCAGATTTTAGTGCTAATGGTTGCAATTATGCTGCTGTTCCATGCAGTCAATACAGCTCTTCCAGATTTTTTCTTTAGTTTACCTTTTAAATAGCGTTAAGGGGTTACAGGCCCATGAAGCTAGTGCCAGAAAATGCAAAAAGTTATGTGTTACAATGCCAAAACTGAAGTTCCCTACAAACACCTTACTACAAGAAAAGGCACAGGTATTCCTAATTCCATTACTTCTAACACATGAATGTTTGATTTTTCAAAAAAGCAGCAAAGTGAAATTTTTCTCATGTGTCAATGAGGGATAACAGTAACAGGAAGACATACACACTCCCTTAGGGACTTTTATCCACATTTAAATTATGTCAAAACTTCTGTAAGTCTGGTTAATGCCACTCCAGCATAAACTCTTGAATTACAGTGATGCCTGTATTACTGTTTGGCTTCAAAATGCTTTAAGTATAAAAGGAATTTTCACATGCAGCTTTTTATACTATCCAATTCTAATTGACTTAGAAGTTTAAGTGGGAGTGACAGAACCTGCAGTTAGCTAGAGCTCTGACACAGATCCATCTATTCTAAACCTCTTCCTTACAACAAACTCAGAATGATTAAAACAATTCCATAACAAAAAGATCAATTTGATTTAAACATTAAAGAAATCTAGTTTGGAAGAGAAAAATCAAAACTAATTAGACAACCAGAACAAATAAGACTTACAGACAAATGTATTTCTGGCCATTGTTTGTGGGCAAGAAGTAAGGGGAGAAAATGGAGAGGGTTGCCCATCTCCAAGTTCTGTTACATATTGCAGTCACAAAAGCCAAGCAGTGAAGTCTTCAAAGTACACCTCTGCTTCCACCCCTTTACCTTGTTTTACACTGCCTTCTGCAGAGAAAAAAAAAGCACCCGTTGTTTGGGAAAAATAGAATTTCCACCAAATACACTCTTTTATTACTATAAGATCAATATTTGTTACATTCACTACCTGCATTTACACAGTCACTGTTACCACTATAACCTTAACTAGCCTAGCTAGAAAAGTACACAGATAAGCCTGATCTGGGATGGGGAAAGTGGCATTGAAGAAGTCAGAGGATTTTTTTACACCCCATAGCCAAAAAACTGCAGGAGCTTTGCTATATACACAGGACTGTACAAACTTTACCTAGACAAAGGAGAAAACTCTTCCATAAGAAAAGAAAAAGTGCTCTCACCTCCAGACAGGTATCAAAGGCCAGATTTACTAGGGGAACTGTGGCCTTCTCCCTCCTCCCTCTGAGTACAACTTGCTAGAGTGTGAGCTTTTGAAGCATTAGGACAGTTGGGAGTAGTACAGTTCCCACTCCCTAACAGAGTAAGCTGTGGTTTGCATATCTGCTGGGAACACGAAGGAAAACATCAGGACACCTGACCTCTTACATAGGAGAACTGCTGAATTCCATGTCCAAGTTGATGGTAGGGTTAGTGGATTCTTTTTCTCCACAGATTCATCCACAGATTTTTTTTTAGGCTTTGCACATGACACTTAGACTTTATACTAGCATATTTTACCGAAACAGGAGATCCCTTGTTTTCTCTCTTCCTTCACTCAACATATGTTCCATTCCTAACACAGACTTTATTGGATGTTCCAGACCAGCTACCTAGAAAGTGTTCTGATATTGACCACTGTCATTAATACCCAGTGTCAATTCACCAAATAAAAATTCCTCTCCAAGCAGAAGGGGCATACCAGGTAGGGAGGGGAGGTGTCAAGAAAGACAGTACAAAAAAACTCATTGTGAGGATGCATATGATGCGTTTTACAGTGTAAATCATGACTTTGACAACACATCTTAAGAAACTCACTTTTAGGTAATACCTTGTACTAAAGTAAAATATCATTCTAATTAAGCACTGTATCAAATAGGTTACTGGGGAGGCATTTGAGTTCTTGTTTGCAAACATCAGATTTCAATGTAGTCTATACTCTGAAAAGAAGAGACAATCCAAGAAATAATCTTTTAAATCCTTTGGGTACATACAGACTTAGAGACAGGCTCAGATCCCTTTTCAGGCAAGTATCGCATCAATGCTTCTTAGATTATTTAAACAAATAAAGAAAACCCAAACAAACATTTCCATATTTAAAAATTTTAAGGGCAATAATTACCTTGTTAAAAATCACTAAATGCCACAAAAAGCTACGTAGAATTCAAGTTAAAACACTGTTTCTTCTATAACTTAATGGGCACATGTGAAATTCCTGCTGAGCACCACAAAATACTTTTTATTGTGACAATGGTTAAACATCAGAACAGATTGCCCAGAGAGGTTGTGGAGTCTTCCTTCTTAGAGATACTCAAAACACCACTGGACACTGCCCTGGACAACCTGCTCTAGCTGATCCCACTTAAATAGGGGGCTTTGACTAAATTATCTCAAGAGGTCCTTTCCAACCTAGATGATTCTGTGCTTTGTGTGATTCTCTGTCATACAGCTGAGAAGACTGTGAATGTACTATATGCATACAAGAACATATTAGTCCCATATGTCCTATTTATTCTACATTCCAATCTTCTTGAAGATATTTATCTCATAAAAGGAAACAGAAGGGGCAAAAATACTCTGGTATTCTATCAATACCAGAGTGAATGCACATGCCTCCACATCTCTCCTAGGTATCCCAGTAGGGCAGGCACAGTGATGAGTTTCAGTCTTTCCATTTATTGGAACCATCCAAGAATCCTTTTAACTCCTGTCTAGAATTATACCAATCCAAAGCAAATGTACTGTAGCACTAAACAATTACTTTGTCATAAGGGAGTACTCTTTCTTTTTTTTTTAAGGTTAGGAAAACTCAGTAGCAATTCTGATGCAACTACCATTCATATGAAGTCTGATGATTATTTCACTTTTTAAGTGAATAATACTTTGTAAGCAATATATGCATTTACTGATTTTTATTTTTCCATTTAAACTAAATTAAGACTTAAATTCAGTTGATAATATACACAAATTTACTGTCATTTCAGATCCCCTGCAGTACCTGAGACTGTACTCTCTCCTGGGGAGATGAGAGATGATGCAGGGCTCACAGGACATCCAGTCTTTTCTGAATCAGTATCTTAAGCTGCACTAGACTTCCATGTTCCAGCAAGTAAGTTTAGCACTGAATGGCTCCTGATAATTACATAAAATACCTCTGTTCTTTAAGTTTCAGTGACGATATTTTCAAAAAGTTTTCTAACAGACACTCATCAGTCAAAAGAACTCCAGGTCAATAAAAGAACCTTGAATAAATGTCCAACAATCACTAAAAGTTTTCCTTTAAAATACCATGCTTTTGAGAGTCAAAAGTAAAGACAACAAATTAGAATATCAAATTAGAATCAAATCAGAATTAAGCCATGCTAAGAAGCCTTCTTGAAAGATAATTCCATTAAGTATGTTGTCTGGGAAAGCCACAGCAAATGCTGAGTATTCTGTATTAAAAAATCTGAGTATCCATTAACTTATATTCTACTATGTATTTGAAGTCAAACCTTGTTATTTCCAAATTCATTAATAATTCAGTCAAGTTCTTCAATGAGAATTAGACTAAATTCATAGTTTAACAGCCTACATTTCTGTTTATCTTTTTATTGCTATGTTTCATAGCTTGCTAGTAGAAATGCTGCTGCATGTTGGAAAAAAAAACTAGGGACATATTAATGCTAGGTCATTTCTACAGATGCAGCTAGGCAAATTATGAGATGCTTAGATATTGGCAAGCAGTTCTCCAAGGATACACAACTGTAAAGCATTTCCAGTCATGAAGAAAGAATAAATTAAATCTTTAAAACAAACCACTCGTATTTTAATGATCTTGCAATAAAAGGAATAGAGCTTCTTTCACAGTGGAAGGTAACTTATTAAACCTAGGATTCTAGCATGGAACAAGCGTTTGGGTTTGGATGGGAAGAACTGTAAAAGGCACTCAGGCAACAAGCAAGTCATAGCTGAGCAAAGTGGGGATAGGTGCTACCCCTGGAACAGAGGCACTTCTCAGCACTGAATCAATGGTGATGAACGTAAAGCCAGCTCAGCCAGCAGTTGCACCTCCCGATAGGTATGTTTCCAGATGGGAGTCCTAGAGGCCATGGTAGACATCACTATCAAAACTACATTGCCAGATAGAGAAGGAAACCAAAACCAAAGGAAACCATGAAATACCAAAGAAACAGCAATGGCCTGTTACTGGTACTACCATATCCCAGAAAACAAGGATTTTCCTGGACACAGTAACAACAAAACTCTACAAAAGTGCCCTCAAGAGATTTCTTCCTCCAAATCTTTTCTTCATGGACACACATAAGGTCAAAATAGTGCCTTCATTCCTAAAAGCATTATTGAAGTACCTGGAGAAGTCAAAGCTCTAAAATTGAAAAGATCCACAATTTTTTTTTAGAAGTTCAAAGCACAGAGTTAGCAGACTTGTATTACACAGGGTTTTTTTCTTTCATTTAGATGTTGGCTGGTTTGGGATTTTTTTGGTAGTGGAAAAGAATTTACATCAAACAACTCACTTGACTAGATACTATGTTGTTCATTGCCTTGACTGTGCATTTTCTTTACAAGATCTCACATTAGCATTTTTAATTATTTAAAACACATTACATATTGCTGGTACCAGCATGCTCTGAGATTAACTTCTTAATAATCACTCTTGTTTGAGAGTAAAGTATTTGATTCCAGCTGCTATGAACTTTTAAACAAGCAAAAGCAACATTTGCTGACATAAAAGGGACAATTAATTTCATAATGGAATGATGATCAAATTAAACATATGCCCCCAAAAAAATACTATTTTATACTAAACGCTTTATAACATTTAATCAAGTTACCTTGCTTGGGAGAAATCTGAATTACTGTATTTTACTATATTGTTCTGTTTCATATGCTGTATCACAACAGTTTCATATTTTCCTTTACTTTTTCATTAGTTTAGATTCCCAGCCTCTAACCCACATGGAAGCTACCAAAGTTGCTTCTACATTTGGACCACAGCAAATAAAAAAAAAAATTAAATATATCAGTGTCAATACATCTCTACAAGAATCAATGGAACAACACCACTAATATCAACTGGCCTTCTAAATCAAAATTTACACAGACTGATTTAGAAAGGAAAATGCTAATTCAATCTCTAACGCTAAAAAATAGTTTTGTTGCAATCACTATTAAGCAGTGATCAGAAAATAAATACATTTTAAGGTACAAAAAAGCCAAAATAAAGCAGTCATGGTAGTTTCCTTCCCTGTTACCAAATGTATCTCCTGGAATCAAACTGCACGTGAAGCTCTCACTTCACAAAAAAACAAATAAGCTTTAGAGGTCTGAAGATTATGTTTTCAAGCTTCTCTCAGTAATCTAACACTAGACTTTTGACTTCTAATGGAAAGTGTCTGAATTTATGTGATTACTGATGTCTGGGAACTGACTTTTAGAGTTGGAATGCTTGAGACTGACAATGCTAAAATTAAAAGCCATTCAATAGTACAAAACCTGGAACATTCATCAATGTATTGAGCTGGGAACAGAGACACACCAGCCCAAAGAATGCTGACTGGCAAAAAGATGGCCTGAAGCATCCATCCATCTGCTCCAATGGCCAAGCATAAGGATATTGCAGATACATCCAAGGACTAAGAGGATAATTACATTGTGTTTGCTTTCTCTTTACCAAATGGCACAAACAAGAAGCCAGATTTGAATCAGAGGATTTGCAGGGGACAGACTGCTCCTCACCTTGCCAATGAACTGAGCAGTTGTACTGTACATGATCCATCACCCTAAGCACAGACTCACTGCTTCTTTTCCATCTTTGGACAGTAACATACCTAATGCAGCCAAGAAGTGTAGGACTGCATCCAGATGACCTGAGTCACTATAATGAAACAAAAGACTGACTTCTTGCTTTGGCCAGGTTTATTCATTTACCTGGCAACACTACAGTCACCCCTACCAAATTAGGAGACAGCTGTTTTCCAATAAATAAATAATGCAAAAATAGGTCTAAAGATCTTTCCCCACCTTGCAGCATTTTAACTTGTAGATCTGATGGCACTGCCAATCAGTGAGCAGACACAAGCTGTTCCATCATCACTAGGACTTGGCTTCACAGCTTGTTCTCAGGCAACTCTTGGTTATATTTGAAAATCAAATCTAAGTTTTAACCTCTGCATTTATACCAATTCCAAGATAACCAAATAAAGGCTCTTCCCACCCACTTCCAGAAGAGAAAGTGCACAAACTGCAGACTAACTAGAAATAAAAGCTATTTACTTTAGGTATTTATGAAATTCCTTCAGTAAGTGCTACGGGCAATACCAACCTTCTCAGAAAGGATTTGAAATCCAATGCAGCAATACTATTAGGACTCAATTATTTCCCACATTTACTATCATGTAAATGTGGTTATTGAAGTCTATTTCTTATAGAGAGAGAATAACATTTTAAGTGACTGCAAGATTGTTAACACTCAGAAACAGGTAGGAAATTTTCTTGGAAATACCTTGGGGAGATACAAAAGACTCACAGGAGTATTGAATGCAGTATTTGAAGATTTTCACCCTTGTCTGAGGCTTGAGCTGGTTAAAATCACTGCCCTTCTTTTCCTGAGATCTTCTAAAAACTGAAAACAGGAGAACATGAAACGTTACTGAAATTTATCCCAGGTTCACAAACAATGTCTTTCAGTATTTGAAAATTATTTGCTTCTTTTGTTCACAGTCTCTTCTGCCTTTGTAAACCATGAATAACAACCCATCTTTTATTTGTTTTCAGTTTCTCACAGAACCAGTTTGTTATGACTGCTCTCTCCTACACAAAAGCTGATCAGGGTTTCCAAACACCCTTCTGTTTATTTATTGCAAGCTGCAGTGTAAACATCTGTTTACTACAATTCAGTGCAAGAATTTGGTAAATAAAACCACTAATTTAACACCTTTTACCCCCTACTGTATAAAAGAAAATGAAGCACTTACAGTCAACATGCCTTTCTCTCCTCTGCATATATTCTCTTTCAAATATTTCTCTTCTTTCAACATAGAATGAGTACAAGTTCAGCAGCAATGCTGACTTCTACACTTCCTTCTCTTGCCTGACCTGGTTTAAGTGTAAGAGAGACTTCTGTGGGGTTGTTTTTTAATTTTCTGAGGGGGTGGTTTATTTTATTAGTTTCATGTTTCTATGTTAAGAGACACACTGGTGAACCAATGCACTGCACACCTCCACAAACAGCCCCAAAACACAAGAGCAATAAGCTGCAGCAGGAGGGCAGAGAGATCACGAGTAACTCAAGCCAGTATTGCTGCAGAACATCTTGTGTCAAAACATAAGAGAAAGGCGAGGAGAGACTGATTCACAACTTGCACTTAGTTGTCAACTATGTAACCAGACAAGGTGCACCAGGTGCCATAAACCCATTAGATGGAACTTTCTGATAAAGTCTATTCCTTCTGACAGTTTTCAGATGTATCAGAGATAAACAGATGGAAAATAATCCTAACTGAGAACAGATAGAGGGGTGCTTTTTTCCATTCAAACAGAAGATTCTGAATTTAAAGCTCAAAATTTTCTTCAACATTTCTCCACCCTCCTTAGTCTGAAACACAACTTTTATTTGGAGAAAACCTGCTGTTTCAAGGACAAAAGTCTAAAATTAAGATTTTAAATAATTTTTCATCTCAGACCTTTAATCAGGAGCAGAAACTGAATTAAAAAACGAACAGACAAGTGTTTAAGCTACTGTGTCTTCTTCAGGTCTAAGCAAAAGAAACACTTCTGTTTGGAAGCCTTGCACTTTTTTCCTCCTTCCCAGACTATACCAACTAGTTCAGAAAACAAAACAAAAAAACACTAACAACAACATCCCCCCCCCAAACAAAATACAAACCCCACCCTTCTCTCTTATATCTTTAGATCACCATTACTATCCTATCACTTTTTTTTACTTCTCCTTTCAAGTGTTCAGGGCTCAGTCTAGTTTGCTATGGGCTACTTGGTGATCATGCAATAATCTCCCTCATTAACCAGGCCAAAGAATAAATACCTCAGGAACTAAAGACACGGCCTGTAAAGATTTATTCCTTGGGTTTCCAACAACAATTTTCAATACGCACAGTACACAAGCCAGTGACAGGACAAACTGTAGAAACAAAACGTGTAATCCACTGAAGCAACCTGTGCCATTGAAGACACTTCGACTCCCCTTCTCATGTATGCCCCATGCTCTGCCATCAATTATTGCCCCGGAGCACAGGTGACACTTGCATTACCACCAACCCATTGGCACTGCAGGACAAACCCATACTGACATCCTGTGACAGTGCCTACAAGACAAAATGCAGACATTTGCTCTACTCCTCCAGCTCTGCTATACAAGCAGAGGGAGGTGGAAAGCTGGAAGTATTTATGTCTTAAACTGCCACAAATTACAACTGACAAGGTTCACTTTCTAGAGCCTTAACTCTCTTCACTTACCCAGCAACACCACTATAAATCAATGAAAGTCCATAATGCAAGAGTGAGTTCTAATTAGTAAAGACAGTAAATTCAAATAGCCTGTCCAGCAGCTTTCCCACCTTTAAGGTAGAGTTGCACTGTGCCAAATTTAGAATCCTGGGGAGATACGAACAGCTGTAAAGAGTATAAACTACACTAGTTTTGTGTATGACTTGTTCTCATCTACTGTCATTTGCATCCAAACATGTGAAGCATGGAATCTGACTCCACTACACACAATGGACCTGATCAAAAGGACTTAAAGAAAATGAAAAAACCTAATACAAGAAAAAAAACTAATTAAAAAAAATGAAATTCCATGCTTCAAACTGAATATATACTTGAGGGTCCCTGGCTACAGAAATATTTTGGAGTTGACTTTCTCTCTAATGCTGACTTGCTATTTCCATTCCAGCCCCATTCGTAGTTATTCTCCCTAAGTAAGCAAGCAAAGCATATCCAGTTCTCCTATTTACCTTTTAGCAAAACCTATGTTCTTGCACTTCTGTGATTCTGTTTGGAGGATGGAGCACATACATGAAAAGTAAACAGACAAGACTTCATAGTTGCATTGCCATCATTCAATTTCCTACACACCTTCCCAACAAGGAAATACAGCAGCTGCATTTGTATGCAGAAGTCACCACAGACTCCAAGAGATCCCGAGTGCACATTAATGTAACCTCTCTGTGGATGAGAAGCCCAGCACAGCAGGGGTATGGCACACTCTCCAGGGCAGTCTGCAGTGCTGATGCACTAAGACCCTGCCAGAAGGGAGTACTGTTCCCTTCCTTTTTGTTTGCCTGAGTTTTATACTGAAAGAGAAAAAAAGAAAATGAAAGAAAAGGAAGTTCAGCTAAGGAATATACCAAACCCACAAAACAGGTACTGTTATCCCCTCTAAAGAAGTCAGCACTCTGGTTCAGCCTTTAGCCCTTGAGACCTCTATTTTGATCTCCACAGTTCACTAAATTCAAAGTCCCAGTTCTGCTCTGAAAACATCACCTCAGTTCTTTCTTTTTTTGTTGTTTTATGCAACTAAAATATAGGCTACTGACTGAAAGGGGGCTTTCAAAACAAAGTATAACAGTAAAAAGGAAAACCACAGAAGATGTATCCTTTCAAAGGGAGAACCTTATGATGATCTATTATTGCTTTAAATAGATCATTTTAAAATCTGTATTAGATCAGGAAAAATAATATTCAAGCCATGCTCTTCTTATAAATATAGCAGTTGGAAAAAAATATTAATATCAATTTCAGAGAATTTAAAAAATAAACCTGGGAAGCATACATGCCACATACCCTGATGACATTTCTTCAATGACAAGTTTTTATCTGTTCTGTCTTGATAAGCCAGGTAGAGGCACAGTTTAGCTTATAAAGGGCAGCGGCTCTTTTACTTTATTTAACCTGAAGTGAAACTTGATGGAAAACGTTTCAGACATAATAAGGCCATAAGCCTACTCCTGTCCTCTTCAAAATTTCTTATTCATCTAAGCAATGCTGTTTTCACTTAAGCAATCATTAAAAACACCCCAAACATAAAGCACAGAAATCAAGTCTTATCAACATTGCAAAAATGGACCTCAATCACTCTTAGGTATGATACCTTCAAAACAAAAGCCCCCTGTCACGCTAGCTAGTGATGCTGCAAATTTTTTCAAAAGGTTTATTACTGAAGAGTAGAATGAAAGGCTATTCTGGAGGCACAGGGGGTTTGGAAAATTTGAACAAGTTTAGGCTGTCAGGGGAAAAATACATAATGTTAACATGCATTCTAAGTAATCACAGCATTCAGGAAAAACACAACAGTAAATTAAGGTGTAGCATTACAATATCTATCCTGTCAAAACCCACCACTATACGTATTGGTCCTGTCAGGAAAAATAAAGACAGATGGTTGCAGCAAAAGACAGTCTTCAGAACAGCCATAACCTTCAAGTACTGATGAATCAAAATATTTACAATATTTATCCCCCTACAAAGCTCATTCCCTATAATTATAGCTCTTCTAAACTGCTGCAGCATATTGCTACAGAATTTTTGGCAGAACACATTCTCAATTTACATAACTGTTCAGAGTAGTCACCTAACTTAGGGAAAAATCATGCATTCCTAAATGTTATTGATGTTCTGAAGCCTCTGATATACTTTACTCATAACTGTTTAAATATTTTATTGCTTTCCCATCACAGAGAAACCTCCAAATGCTGATATCAAAGTCAGTAGCTTCCAACAGGAATCAGTGTGACTGGAATTTGCATGGTATTCACTATTGAAATGTCAAAATTACATCTTTACTTTCTCAATACAAAGGAGAGACATTTCAGAGTCTTAGTAATGTGTGTAGGCGTATGGAACCCTTACTCCTACCCCGGTTCCCACAAGGTATCTGCCCTTTCAGTGACTTAGCTGCCACTGACAGCATGAAGCACAAAAGATATTCTAATTCAGGTACCTCGTCTGTGCAAAACTCCTTCCCCAGAGAAGAAGCCAAACTGCAGGTTCACAGCAAGGCTGGTAATGGACTTTAGTGCCAACTCTTTGCTATGTCAAAGTTTTTCCACAGTTAAAAGTGCAACTAAAACACAAGTCTGATAAAATCTTGACAAAACATTTTCCCAATCCCATTCCTGGTCAGGTTACTCAGTAGACAAGAGCACAAAGATCCTCTATGAATGATGGAAATGGCAAAAGACTGTAGCCTAGAATACAGACTAACACCTGCCCAGAAACTGCTGCACCTCCTTTCTCACCTATATTAGACATCTGCCCTTCTATAAAGATCAGGCAGATTCAGGGTGGCTGGTCCACATGGGATCACCCAGAACCAGGAGTTTCAAAGATGTCCTGGTCTCCCAGTTTAAGCTGTCAAACTCCATCATTGCTTCATTTTCTTCTCTTGAAACTATCTCTCAAAGTTGGCTCTAGTCCCCAGAATTTCTTCAGACTTAGAAGGAATGCCCATCAAAAAATGCTCTCCTAAGCATGTTACTTTTCAAATTCAAGGTTCTAACTGTTCAAAGCCCAAAATTCAGTCAGGGGTAAAACCCACACAAGGCAAAATGTTTTAAAAAAAAAATTAATTAAAAAATTGCATACAAGATCCTGTGAAAAGTTTCTACTCTTTACTAATTTTCAGTAATCAAAATTTGATAGTAAAACTCCAAAAATCACTTGGAAGTACAAGCATCCCATCTACAAGAACACACTGTCGCAATATAGTGTGCATACAGAAAGACAAAAGAGCAGACCTCATTTTACCTCATAAGTGGTCAAAAGGCCATCTAAGTCAGAACACAAAGAAGTCAAGATTTAGAAATCACTATGTCAAGGGTCCTATGTCTTTCACTATTAAGTATAAATGTCAGATAATTCGAGAAATTGAGGGGAGATACTACCACTACCAGTCAGTAATTTTTGGGGGGGAATAAACAGTTAAAATTAAAATTCAGGTTTCTAAAAATTGACCAATTTCTTAGGAAAATCTCTGTAATTTCCAGCCTTTTGGCACTGGTCCTCTGTCTCCAAAGAGGAGAGATACAAAAATTTGAACACAAGATTCCCCTCCATCCCCTGCAATCAATTCTTGAGTAATTGAAGTCTTCAGAGCACAGAACACACTGGCAAGTATCCTTTGAAAATCTTAGATGGATGAGAAATATGAAGGATAATTTCTTCACAATAAAAGAATTAAAGCGAGACAACTATGGGGTTACTGTAGGTGAGCATAATTACAGTGGATGGTATTTTTGTTTGGCTAGTTTTTCCTGATAACTCTGTCAACTATTCTCACCCAAGTGATTAAATTAATTTCATTTTTCACTTAATCCAATTTCCATTTCTAGTTCAATTTATAATCATCGCTTTCCCATACTAGTGTGGCATTGAATTACTGTCATTCTTGGCCCTTAAGTTAATCATATTCCAGTCAGCAGAGATGATCAAAAACACCACAGCAGTGCCATGAATTTCTTATTGAATACATTCCTTTTTGCTGCATTTTAGAAGCTGATCATCGGTGTCTGAAGCTACATTATATCAATTTCTGACTTTCCAGGCAGAAGCAACACATTCTGAATCAAAACCACAGATAACACTCATTTTTATTTTTATGAATACAGCATTTTCTCTGGTCAAATCTTGCTTAGTTTACTATGTAAGTACCCACTGAAGAATTGACCCATGCAAGCATGAATTTCCATCTGCTACAGATTTTCCAATCATATTTCTCCTTACTGTAAACTCAAAATATATTGCTCCCCTGAATAAAAAGAGATAAAAAAATCAAACCAAAACCACCTTCCCTGATGTTACTCACATTTCTTTTTATGTTCAAACTCAAATCCTGAGCCAAATTCCCTTATACATTTAGCAATACACAGACTTTTAACTGGTGTTGCCATCTCAGTCACAGTTGTTCCTTCTTATGGAGAAGATGGACTGAAGAAAGATTAAAATTCTACCAGGAAACCCCAGGGAATCTCAGGTTTCTTGTCCAAGGCAAGATTCTACACTATTTGTTCAGGGCCAATTTGAAGTTCGGTCACTTTCAACCTTGCTTTCATAAAAATAAATCCACAAATTTAATTTCTACACAGCTACCTTTACTTTTAAAATATTACATTGTTTTCTAACAGTAAAGACAGTGCCTAATCTCATATTATGTGTGGCTTATACAACATGCCAAGCTACTAAGTGTGAAATAAGCAACACCTCGGTTTCCTTATTAAAATTCCCTTCCTTAAAAGCACTTGCTCTTGCTTGGAATTGAATGCAAGGTATACTTGCCAATCTAACTGGACCATTTTTGAAGAAACCCTGAGGCAACTTCTTACGCCCTTGAAATATTAGGAGTACAATTTTCACCCATATGCCAACTCAATAGCTGTGCAAATCCACATTTCTCCAAGCATGTTTATACAGGAAATGACATGGACTTTTGTTAAATAAAACGCGGTATTTTTATAAACACTGTAGGCACCTAAAAAAAAAAAATCGTATGCTTAAGAGGCATTAATTGGTAAGACTGCATTATTTTTAGTGTCCTACTAAAGTGAGAGCTTATTATTCTCTGACAGAATACCCATACCTAGCTTAGTACTTCATACATAACTGTAAAGTGCTTTACAGATGCTGTCAAATTATTCACAATCTGAACAGCAGACAAAAGATTAAAGGAGTTTTTCTGGAATGCTTTCAAAGTTAAGTAAAAATTTCTCTTTGATCATCTGTAAACTTGAACAACACAAAGAGATGTGACTGAGTAGCTATATATTGGTGGATTATTAAGCATCTGCGGTAATTGTATTACTTATTCAGCACATCACTGGATTTCTGCAGG
This sequence comes from Sclerurus mexicanus, assembly GCA_013396755.1. Taxonomy (NCBI): domain Eukaryota; kingdom Metazoa; phylum Chordata; class Aves; order Passeriformes; family Furnariidae; genus Sclerurus; species Sclerurus mexicanus. Next base: position 759,645 of record VWZF01005586.1, read on the forward strand.
ATCTACTTAAAACAGCAAACACGGCTTTTGGATAAAAGCTCTAAACAATTGAACACGCCTCAGCACTCTTACCCCTGCCAACTGCTTCATGGAAGCAGATCCCAGAATCAACAGGAATTGGCAAGGCTACAGAAACCCTTTACCCCATGTGCTACAGTTAACAGGATTGTGGCCTCTAGGTCTGCTCCTGATCTTTTCACGACTGAACAAACGCTGCCACGAACATTTACGCAAATAAGGCTAACCTCGACTTGCTTCTGAAACATTTGTAAGGTACCTCCTAGCCGTACAAAACTGGAAAAATTTATAACAGGCTTTAAAAAAATACAGTCACGCTATTTGCTGACATCAACGCCTGCATTTTACCTCACCGAGCTAAGATTTAAGCTGTAGCTCCATTTCTTTCCCATTTCCCTGCGGTGCCTGGTGCCGAGCACGCCGCTTCCCAGCGCTCGGTGTGTCACTTACGGATCAGCTGCCAGCCCGACTCCGCCAGCGCCCGCACGGACGAGCCGGGCTCGCCCCATGGGATGAATCCCACCCTCCACCGATGGACCGGGAAATTGGCAGCAGCGAGCCCTCTGCAACCTGCAGCACCGAAGGGACCCGTGATTTTTTTCGGCAGAAGCGCTCCACATTGACCACACAGGAAATTCCGTGCCGAGAAACAAACCTTGCCCCAGCCTGCGCTACAACTACATGAGCAGCACCTTTTTAAACCCCCAGGGCTGCAGATCTGACGTTCCAGCAATCCAGGTGCCCAGATCATTTCTAGCTGCGAGCTCTCGTATGTTTAAGCACCGGAGAGGAGCGAGAGCTCGCTTTTGTCCCTCGAACCCGCAGCCTTAAGTGCGGACACACGACGAGCGCGGCTCGCAGCGAGGCGGCGGCAGAGCCATGTTCCACGGGGCCGCCACCGAGCGAGCC